>JAUZND010002117.1:0-13060 GCA_034780555.1 Coelogynopora nodosa
GTATAGAGAGTACTAAAATCAAAGGTGTAAAAAGACGAAGCTGGAGTATTTTTCATTTTACTGATAAATTCCAGAGATAATAAATAGATATTTCAACTTTAGAACAATTATATAAATTTCTTGAAATAAGTAACATTAATAACTATTTAATATTATTTATAATACAATTTCTAAGTATTAGTTACCATATAAAAGTAATTATTAATAAAAATAAATATTCAATAATCATTTTGATGATTTTTTAAATTTCCTTTCAAACAATCTTTATTTACAGGTGAGATTTTTAAAGATGTTAATTTCAATCATAATTTATATCAAGCATGTAATATATATTATACATATATTATTAAAGCTAATCACCAAATTTGAAAATGCAATATACATAAATATAAACATCAACTAATTAAATATACTAAGACTGTCAATACTGATTATATCACCACAGGGTGACCACGTCAGATGGAAAACAAAATTTGTGTATATTTCAAAAATTATTTGTGTATTTATTTTCCCAAAAAAGATAATTTTTACTTCCAGAAAAAATAATTTTTTCGTTAAAAATACGTTTTGTACTTTGTAACTAATATTCATTTGCTAATATACGAATATATAGAGGAACTTCCCAGGATTAACTAAATAAGAAGAAAAATCAAATAAAACAAAAACATCTAGATTTTATAGTAATTTTTTATTTAAAAAAATATTATTATTTGAATTGACGAAATATAGGCAAATAAAAAAATATGTCCTTAAATTTTTTGAATGTGTGTATATTTTGACCAAAAAATTCAAATTTGTGTATATTTTGACCAAAATTTTCAAATTTGTGTATATTTGTGTATATACACAAAATTTGTGCATGGGTGGCCACCCTGTCACCATGTTTGGCAATCTAAACAGCAACAAAAAGCACAATAAATGCATTGTAATACATTTAATTCAGTCTTAAATTGATTCAAAAGTTTGTTTGTACTTAAAAACTTAACTTAGTGGTGCAGTGGCACCTTCTTATGTTCACTTCAAACAAAGCTTCCAATTTACATTTAAATAAACACAGTTCAAAAAAAGTAGCAAATGATGAATTCTCATTTCTCTCTGATCATATGTTCTGCTAAGATTTACTTCATGAATGAAGAGGTACAACACATATATGCTTCCATTGGTTATATTAGTGAAATATAGGATAGCAATGGCAGCCTACTTTTCAATTTATTAGAAAAAGAAAACAAATTGATATGTCTCTTGTCAATTATTCCTTGTAATTTAGAGAGAGAAAAATCAATGTCTTACTGCACATTATTAAAAAGAAAAACTAAATGGTATACAACAAAGCAAAATAACAAAAAAAGCATTAGAACAAAATGATAAGTACAAAGAAAATATTATAGATTTAGTTTTGTACTAGTTTGATCATAGTTTGGAGTTATATAAAGGACCATCAAATACAATAATATAATATTTCCTATAGATTAATAATTATCCTGTATTTTTTTCTAAATAACACATAAATATGCAAGTTAATATTATAAATAAATATATACAATAATATGAAGTATAATAAACTATGAATATTAATGGGACGTCCATTACAAAAATTAATAAGTGATAATTCTAAAATCAATATATTAATGTTTTCATGTATAAATAACTATATTATCACAAAACAAAAAATTATACAAAAGTGATTTTTTTAATAATTATATAAATTATATAAGTAAAAAATTATTATGCCTATAATCATGCATGCTTTTAATTTTAACTATTTAGATAAAATTAAAAGCATGCATGATTATTTATTTAAGTAATTTATTCAAAATGGAAGTATTCAAGCATATTTGTATGTATTTATATAAAAAATTAGTATATTATTAATAATTACATATACTGCATGGATGCAGTTCATACTTTCCGATAAGTTTATAATTCTGATACTTTTAGATTGTATAGTCTATGTTAACTTATGAGACCTGCCACCAGCCTTGCTCAATCAAGTAAATAAGACAGTTTCAGTAAATTCCTTATTGCAATCACTTGGCAAAATCAGGGTTCTCACCTTATTTAAGGTATCACATTCCCGAAATCCCGATTTATTTTAAAATTGATAATACAGTTGATTTCTCTAGAGCTACATCCAATTCTACTTTAAGAGTTTTTGATCAGCAGGTGAGGGCATGTGCCTCTTTAAAAATGTTGTTACTGTTCATTCCTGCTTGCTCATTGCTTGCTTCCTCTGATAACTGTCCAGCAATTTCTGGTCGAAACTATCAATATCAAGAAGAAGACATTGTCTTTTCATCTTTAAGTTTTCCAATTCACCTTCTTCTACTTTACGTTTATGAATACCATCAGTTGCCTTCTGTTTTCTTTCACACTCATCCTTGTATCTTCAATTTGATCTAGAAACTGAGTTAACTAGTTGGTTTGAAATAGTGACTTTGTTTGTACCACATATGGGTAAATCCTATTTAAAATCCTAATTTTTGGAAAAACAGCATTTGATTATATTAAAAAAACTAGACATGTGTATGATTTTACAATGATTTTTGTCAAGATATTTTCATTACTTACCAACTGAAATCAAGTAGTCCTTGACAATCTGTCTTGCAATGAGGTTTTCAGGAAGGAGATTTACAGTTAACATCTGCTTATTTATAGAAAAGCTTAGCTCAACATTAGCTTAGCCATGACTCAATAGAAGAAGCTTTCTAATAACTGTCCACAGTCCTGAGAGTAACTTATAGCATGACAACATTTTGAAGTAAAAAGTATCAAGATTCTTTGCAGAGTTGTCAAGTGAAGCACATTTAAAAATTTCAGACATTATGACTGGGTCTTCAAAAAATTGTTCAAATTGTTGAAGAGCACTGTCACTCTCTTCAACAGCAAGATGTCCTGTGGAAATGACAGATTACAATACATGCGTGAATTTGAATCTCAGGGATTGAGTCTCACTTGTTGAGATGACAGATGGATCCAGACAATCTATATTATGAAAACAAGTGAGAAGCAATGAAATAGGATTCTTTACATTGAATTTTTCAGCATAGAAATTTAAAAAAATGCATTTAAAGCAAAATTCAAGCAGTTGGAGGGGTGATGCAGTTGTATTACATAGTGACAAAACCAAACATCAATTGACTGTTTTGGTTGGCAACATCTTCCATGTCAATGCTGAGAATTTTGTGTGGTTAAACACTGTTAAGAATTGCAGGCTTGATCAACTTAGACATAAGTGATTTGCACATCAGGGGTATATCCTTGGCAAACAAGGAAGTAATGGCTTATCAGATTGATATTTAGTGAGAATTGGCTCAACATCACTACACACTTCCTGAAAAAGGCTAATTTTGCAAGTCCCAACTGTGAACTGTTCCAAAGGCCAAACAGTTGGATCAATTTTGGTCATTTTCTAACCATGGACAGCTTCATTAACAAACACTTTCAGTTAAAGTAGCATTGTCACATCCATCACTCTGGTAATTTTATAACACTGATTGTGTTTATCATCTGACATCACAGCAAAAATTACAAATAAACACTTAAAAGCAATTGATAATATATAAACTACACTAAAAAAAATAGATATAAATATTTATTCAAAAAATACTATAGACTAATTGATAAATAAATAGAAATATGTTTATATAGAAAATTATTGTAATAAAAAAATTATTTTAGATGGCAACATTATTTTCATTTGAAGATTTTATAATACCCAAGATTTTTCCTGTTTTCCCAGTTAGGGAAATAAAAACCAGAAAACCTAGGAAAATTCAAGTTTTCCTGGGTGTTGAAAACCCTGCAATATCCTTTCTAATGCACACTTGTTAAATATTAAATGTACTCTTTGATTAATATTAATAATATGTAAATAACCCTTTTTTTTAAATTATGCTGCTAAATAATTTATAGTAACCTAGGACCATGGCAATGATTTTAGAGTAGGGTAGGCCTATAAGTCCAGATATATTTATATTTATCTGAAAAACAATACTATAACAAGTTATTGTTACAAATAACAATCAATAATTTACAAATTATACATTAATATTTGAATGTGTAAATATGTTAAAATAATCAAAAAACATAAATTGCACTTTTTATAACAATAATCACTTAATGATGTATGGTCATATGTCCCCTTTTTGTTAGGTGCCCCCCTATAAAATATTTTTGATCCTATATTAGTATTATAACTCTGTATATTTTATTACCTATTTGTCACTTACTATATATACCTATTTATTTACAACAACTTTTCATCTTTAAAATAAATGATGTATTTAGTGTTGGTATCTATGATGGATCAATATCAATGGCCCAATTTCTGCAGAAGTTAGTAGTTTATGAAGCATGCATGCCCACTTTATTAATAACTCTTACAATATATGCTTTGATTGTGATTTGCATCCACATCCTCTAACATAAACTTACCCCATTGTTACTGTTAGATCAGTAAAAAATATATATTTATTGGCATCAGAATCAGTATTACCATTGGGTTTTATTTTAGGTACCATAAGTATTGGTTTTTGTTGGATAGGTATCAGATTATTCAGAATTGGCATTGCTATTGTCAATGCCAATTCCAAAAAATATTTAATAACAATCAATGGCATTGGGTTTTATTTCAGGTATACTTGGCATGCCATAGGCATCAGTTTTTTTTTATCATAATCAAGTTTTATTAAAGTAATTGGCATAGGCATCAGTTTTCACTTATAACCAAAAGTCTGACACTAAAGTCTGTTACTAATATAGTAATATGTATTTTAAGTTTGAACATGTATATATAGGCTTTATAATTATGGAATGCCTATAATGTATAACGTTTATAAGCATCTTTTAATTTTGCTATTCTCTTACCATTATTCATGGTTTTCTCATTATGATTAAGCTTCAAAGATTTTTGTCTCCCGTTAAACACTACATCAACATATAATTGAAAAATAATTTGCAAAATAACTCTCACAATAGATATAAACTTGTGATCATAAAGTATTGTCTAATAAAGAGATGATTTCATGCTGCCTTTGCACTCAGCTTTATGGTCACTGATAATATAATTAGTTTTATAAATGACATTTTACTTACTTTTCGAAAACATTTAAACCCACCCACTTTTATAAAGATTTTAAATAATGAGCTCAAAATAATTTTAATCAAATAAGAAATACAAACAATTGGTGTTCTCATACAAAGCAGAAAATATTTACATTTTATTATACGCTTTCAATTTCAATATTTGTTTATTATTACACTTATCACATATATAAATACATGTATTTGTTATATAGCACTATGTTTATAATATTTTGTTAAAAGTTATTTATTGGCAGAATGCAGGATCCATCCTTTATGTGTGTATATATATATATGTATGTGTAAGGATTCAGCTCCTAAATTATGTAATTATTGAGCTTTACGTATTAGTCTCCATTGTTTTAAATATTAAAATTAAATACATTTTTGCCTTAAGATCTAATGCACCAGTGCAAGTAATAATTAATGATTTTATTATATATTAAATATTATTATTCTATATAATTGATACATAAAATGATAATTATATTAAATTATATTATATTATATCTAGAACAATGAGTGTATAAGTCTGCCACGATAAGGTAAAACGTCGTATCTGCATATATTTCGAAATTTCTCGAAAAGTGCTTTTTGTGTCTAACTTTCCTATTAACGTATATAGGCATACGACAAGGCAAAATTGGTAAATAACTAAATATGGCCGACATTTATTATATATAAACATGTTTTATATGATAGGGCGTATGAATAAAAAAGTAAAAGGTATGAAGCATATGCTTCAAAGTAAAAGCAAAAGGTCGGAGGTTTTACTTCGGAGTATAAGCATCTGCTTCGTTTTATTCATACACCCTGTTATATTACATATTATTTATTACATCTAGAATCTACATCTAACCCAATTTTGACAAAAATGCAGATACGATATAAACATAATTAAATGGACTGTTATATATATATGCCCATAGAAATATAATTACATTTCTTATTGTATTATATATAATATAGCCTATATATACTTAAATATTATATATACTTATAGTTCTATGTATACACTTTATACGTATTAGAGATAGCTTTAAAAAAAATTTAATTCGTAAAGTGACATCTTAGGTCATACTTCAACTACAATACATTTTTAGTTTAAGAAATTAACGTTGTGAATACAAAAAATCCGTTATATTATAAAATACGTATTAGTTTTAAGAAATTATGTTATTTATTTCCTACTCATAACCCTTACACCTAAAGATAACCAACTCTGAATTTACAATTGGTTTTAGGGTATAATCTTTAATATTAGTATCGAATTTTTGTTTTTTATTATTAGCGCTAGCCGTTTTTAAATTGTTAAAACTGGGTCAGGTTTTATATGCGAATTTTGACTGACATCGACACAAATTGTAATGGCATGTATATAATGTCATACATACATACATAATCACTATAAAAAAATTAACAAACACTACAATTTTAGTTATTTTGTAATATTATTTTAACCATTTTGAACGTATCTATAGTTTTTTCTACCACTTTATTTTAAGTTCTGAAAAAATATAAACAGACATTTAAAATGATGATAACGTTCGTACAGAGCTCCTTAAATTGGTATGATGCACATTCCTTGAATAATAAGACTTTTACTTATAGTGCTCAAATTTTACTCATATATAGCCGAAGAAGCTTTACTCGAGTGGGGATTTCTACATTATTTTCAATGGTCAAATTAACTAAGAAATTTTTTATCGATGGCTCTGATTAACAACCCTGATCATTTTATATAATGTAACTCTGTCCATCTAGTTGAACGTAATTCGTCTATATGTTATTAATCCCATAATTATGAATACATAATTTTCATAACTTTTAGATACGAATTATATAAAACGATAGATCTTGTAATAAATATAGTAAGTGCAACACTTTTTAAGCATTTATTAATCGCAATACTACTGAAATATACACTTATATTAATTGCTTGTTGAAACGCAGTTCAACAATTCGCCTCACCATTTGAAATAGAATTTAACATCATATCAATTGAAAATAAAGTTCAGTCGCATAATTAACAGAATAAACTACATTTCTGATGAAATTTAGAACTTTTGATTTCTAGCAAAACGACTTAATGTGATTATATAACTCATCCACAATTTTGCAAGCGACTTATTTAGAAATAAGTTAAGCAAATACGACAATATGGGATCCATAGATTCATGTCTACATATTTAAAAAAGCAAGAAACAGTAGCACACAATACTACAAATTGACAAAAACAAAGAATGCACAAAAAGGCAAAACATATCGCTAAATAGTCGAGCACTTCAATAAACAATTTGTTGTGATAATATGGTATAATATTGACGCGCATAAACTATTTTGTTGAACTAAATTGGTATTAAACTTCTTAAATTAGGCTAACTAGGCAAAAAATAACACCCGATAAAAAATAAACGAAACTCAGTCAATTTTATTTTAATGGGGAATACTTTAAAACATAATAATACACATCATAATACAATATATCGGGCGAGGAGATAGAATCAATGAAAGATGAACAATCCATAAAAATGCGACAAATATGATGATGACACTGATAGCTGGTGCTGTTGTGAAGGTGTATCGATCTATAGTTGCATCGATTAACTGCACACATAGCATTATGAGCAAATAAAAAGTGGTCTCAATTAAAGCGGAGGCTGTATAAAGCGACTGTATACAGGTGTAGTACAGAGACTGCTGTATAATAATAATGGACAAACTCAGTGTGTAAATTACATATATATATCTCATGTAAGTTCACTATATATATTATATATATATGCTAAAATAAAGTAATAAATGTACAAAAATAAAATAATACGAGAAGCATCAACACCACCAGCACAACCACAAGTCAGGAATAACAAATTAGGATTGCACTATCAACTGAAAATTATGTAAGCGGAACCTTCGCCGAAGTAGCGCGATATTTGGCAAAGCAATTAGGAGGATAAAGATTGGAGCGCGCGGTTTAATTCAAATTATTGTGACGTCATAATTCAATATCGCAAACCATTGCCATTAAAAATGCAATTTCTATGTATAACAGATGACTATTATGGTCAATATAGTAATATACAAAACTAAACTGAGTGAAGATAGTCAGTGCGTGGCAACATAACATTTCAATTGTTTATATTATGTATGTGTGGTAAACAGGCGGGAAATTCCGTTTGAAAACTGTTTAAAAAATGCGAAAAATAAATTCAAATGGCAAATAAAACTAGCAATTGCGAGAAAATGCGGAACGACAAAGGGGTGGACTAGATTACAAAGACTGTTGGCAACGTAAGAGTAATGCGATTGCATTACTTCTATCTATGCTACGATTGATTTATAAATGCCCAGTGCAAAATACAGGGTTCTCACGCTGTTTCTCATTCTGTTGTCCGGTTATATTGCCCGGATTGCAAATGACAAACTTTTGGATTGTCTTCCCAACAATGTCTAGGAAACTGACTTTTCCCAGTTGCCCGAGAATGCGGGAGCCCTGAACATAGCTCAAGACTTATTCTAAAACACAAGACCACTTCCAGGCCGTTTGTAATCATGTGGCTATCATCCAATAATGTAAAGATTGTCCTGCAGAGTAATCAGAGATTGTACCAACTACTGACTTGAGTATATTGCTTGAAACAACACGGCCAAACATTGCTGTTACTAATATTACGATAAAACTATTAAAATCTATTATTATCAATATATTACAAAATAATGCCGATTGGTACACCTGATATTGACGATTTCATCTTCGTAAAGAGCAATAAATTCCGACTTAAAGGGCGTAACAGAATGTGAACAACGTTGGGGAAGCTAGTTTGATTGCAAAATTAACAAGTAAGAAAAAAATAGTAATTTAAGGTTCCTCACTAAACAATATAATTAATAACGACAGTTTTTTTTGCGGTGCATTGCAACATGGGGATATTCGAGTATTCTTCTGATGAAACTTTTCAACTGACAATTCCATCAAGACCTGCATCAAATACCAAAAATGACGAAGGAAGACAAGTCGATATGGTAAAAAAAAACGGTATCAACTTTGTCTAAGATATTCGATAATGATTGTATTATAAGAGAGTAGGAGATAGTTCAAAATATAATGTTATAGTTCCAACCACATATGTGACTGTATTTCGAGATTTATATGGAGAGAGAGAGATAGAGTGAAAAAGTAAGCTGAAATCAGTAATAAATTAACAATAGTAAAAATATTAAAATGCAATTAAAACCAACTAAAAATTACGTAAAAAAATTTAGTCCATAAAAATGCATGATTTAATTAACTAGGCTATATATTTTTATATACTATGGAATAATTGTTTTCTTATTATAAATTAAATACTGCTTGCCAAAGAGGTTACAATTGCAAACGATTTTCCACCCCTTTATTATTTATTATAACCAATAGACCACAGATCCAGGATAGAGAATCGAAGGTGACTTCTTCATGGTTCACCTGAGATTGATGTTCACCCGAGCCTTTAGTTATCATGAAGAATCAAAGCTCCACTAATGGTCAGATATACAACATATAATATGATACAAGCATGGGTCCAAGTAGGTGCTATGACAGTTGAGGAAGTACAATAGAAGTCATAAATGTAAGTGTGGTTCTCTAAATTGTCACATCAAAAAACAACTGATTGGTCGGTCGCACAGGGGGGAGATTCAGCAGCAGTCTATCACCAGTTGTGTAGCTGAGATTTGCAACACTGTAAATAATTGTTATTGTGTTTGTGCAGAAAATAAAATGTTCCATTTCAGATTTTATTCAGCACTTATGAAAAATATAGTTTGAAGAGATAAAGATAATATCTTCTTTCTCTCCACTGATAGCCCCAGCGCAAAGGGTTCAGTAAAAAATAAACAAGCAAGATAATAAATACATAAATGAATTAAAACAAAAAGGGCAAAAGTTAGGTTGGGTTCAGCTAGACTTAAGGGTTAAATGAAGATAAGTGTAATGTTAGTCTAACAGTCAAATCCGTCTTGTCTTCGGTATCGAAAAGCATTTATGTTTCATTATTAAATACGAATAAGATTTTTTAATGTATTTCAACAATGTATTTCCTAAAATGCTTCTAAAGAAGATTCAGGAAAATGTTTAATTTGTGAATAGAGTATAAAATTTAGCAAAACCTTACAAAAAAAGGGGTTATTAAATGGTTAAAAAATGAAACAGTTTTAAAATGGGGTGATGGTTTTGTTGAAACAGATATCCTAACGTGGTATGATTACAATAATTAACTTAACGTAAACCGCTTCTTAGACAGATAAACAGAACTGAATGTTAGTATTGAAACAGTACTCTCATTGGTCAGTGTACTTACAACCGAAACAAAATCTTCTCTGTCGACACTTGTTGAATCTACACTAAATATAATCCGCAGATTTATAAGTGGTCACAATACGCAACTAAAGCTTTCGCCCCCTTTTATTTAAATCTTCAAAAAAAATTGTTTGTGGGTTTGTACGACCTAACACTAGCAGCACCCAATATTCACCTATCACTTGAGTCACACATACACACAAGCCTTTGGATGACGGAGATCGTGAACAGTACACGAAGGAGAGCTCAGACAGAACCAAGAGACGGGCACACGCCTAGAAGAAGCCCTTCTTCTTGTGGCGCAGTTTATCCGCCAACTTCTCCGCGCTCGACCGCGTGTCCCCCGCCTGGTAGATGCCGCTGCCCATCCGCTCCAGTGTCTCCCGGTTCGCCTCCTCCCAGGCCGTCCGCTTCAGATCGAGCTGGCGGTGCTGCTCCTCCACCTCGGCGAGCTGGGCCGCCAGCTGGGCGCGCATCTGGTCCGCGCGGAGTTCCAGGTCCTTCTCGGATTCGCGCTGCTTCTGGATCTTCTCCTTCACCTGCATAGGGGGGGGATTCAAATATTCAAAAAAAAATTTAGTATCGCTAGAGCTAATATCAGCAAAGCAGAAGAGAGATTATATTAGAATAGATCAGTCTGACCAAGAGTTTCATATCTTTAACTTGAAGTTTTTATTTGAACAACGTAATATATAATATATTCAAAGTTAATTGTACTACAGCTGAAATGTTTACCTAACATAAAATAATTATGTCCTTATGATGGCACACACAACACATGTATAACAAACATAAATTCATACAAAGTAATAGAAGTAATGAAAATTCCGTCATTTTTAAATAATGCACCTGTTTCCCTTGACATTTTTCTCATTTTCACGTTGTTTTGCCGATATTTTAATCTAATATCAAATTCACTGATTTCCCTAACTAAAATGAATTCTGATATTATGCAAGCGATGACAAAACCGAGGAAACAGTAAAATTATAATATTCGACCACTAAAAGTAATGTATTTATTAAAAAATACATGCACAAAAACTTAGATTTAGAGAAAATTAAATACAATATTTCAACGGTGAATTAGCCTAACTAGAATTCTCAATATAATTCAACACCAGAAAATACGTAGAGCAATTATTGTCGTGTACGCACAAGAACAATCAACAGACAGGTAACCATCATGCGTAATAGGAGACAAGGGAAGGGGGCTTATGATGGCTCACCTTCTGCTCAAAGACCTGCTGCATGTCGGCCTCCATCCGTTTCATGCGGCCCTCGTGCTCCCGCTTCTCGACCTCCATCTGCGACATCGGGTCCTTGCCGTCCTTCGTCAGGAACTTGCCCTCGGTCGCGATCTCGGCCAGCTTGGCCTGCCGATAGTTCTCGTACAGAACTGTGTGCGTTGTGTCCTTCAGGTCCTGTCAGACGTGAGGACAAATGGCGTCAGTGGGAATGTAATGAAGTTGAATTTGCACTAATATAGATTACATCCACTTTTGTTGATTATGCAGAAGACAAGACAGGAAAATTATCAGCAGGAAAAGAAAGAAGAGATTATAAAAGCTTCTCTGTGAAAGATGTGAGAAAACGTCCAGCTAAAATTTGCACTAATCAACAAAGACGTTTACCTTAACATTTTAAAAGGCGGAATTTAAAACAACAATTTCCGCAATTTGGAGTAAATATATTCAGACAGTTATTGAGCATCGCGTGAATTATAAAGCATTGAAAATTAAGTATAAAATTTGAATAAAATATTGATAATTTACAACAAGTCATAGACATATAAAAACCCGTAATTTAAAAATCAAAATATAAAGAAAATTAAATTACATATATATATAGTTAAATCCTGCGTGCTGAGAGAGAAAATCAGGCAGTGCACTGATAACAAAGGGGTAAGTTTCAAAAAAAAAGTTATAGTGGAACACCTTCATATACTACTGATACAAAAAATATTAAGCTTAATAATGTTATACTCTGAATACAGTAAAATTCTGAAAATGCAGCTAGTTTCGATGATATATTTTAGTGGATGGCTTCACATGGGTCATATTATGGATGGTAAAACAACAAAATTTGAAGTCAAATAAGAACAAATCTGTGAAATGCATAATGATTAATAAATAAACTAAAACCAAAACGGTAACAAAATCAAAGTTAAATAAAAAAAAATCCGACTGATTTCCTTAATTAAAATAGTGCTCGACAGGTTCGACTGTTGAAACTACTGAAAAACAATTATTGTTTCTAGTGTATAATTAGCTTGATTCCGCCAGTTTCGCATCGAAATAGTATGGTTGTAGTATATTAAAAAAATCTGCAATAAAATATTGATTCACATTTGCAATAATAATTCTCCTATAAACAGAACTGACTACGTAACAAGTCTCGTGACTTTGGTTGCATAAATTAAAATAAAGGAATCACCAACTTTTCCCTTGAGTGGACACATTCTTAAGCTAACAAAGCAAGTCAGGCATTCGACGGCATTTCAAACAGACAAAATAAACAGAAATCGATAAGATCTATAATCCCATAAATAATAGTTAGTACCCGACCAGCCGTGGTTAAACGACACTAGTCTCGAGTGCCGTAGGCACGAGAGGCAGTGGAGTTTAACCAGGCAGCGAGGGTACT
>JAUZND010002118.1:0-13059 GCA_034780555.1 Coelogynopora nodosa
GCGCAATATCTGTTTAGCAGGTATAAGTCGGCCGTGTAGGTTTGTTAGAGTGCAACATTTGACGATAAAACAGTTATTGTCTCATGGCTGTCGTCTCGAGCTTCGCTCTCGACTCAGCCATGAGACGATAACTATTACTTATCTTCGCCACTTAGGTTATTAGAAAGCTAACAAAATTCCCTGGCGCATTAGGGCAGCAAATGCATCACTGTTAAAATTGGACAATATTTGGAGAAATACAGTAATTACAAATATAAACAACATCAACAAACAGATACGATAATTCAACTACAAACAGTTACTTACATCTAAAAACATGGAAAAGTATTTCAAATGCAGTTGAAATAAAACAATACAGAAAGTTAATTTAAATTAGAAACTCTCAGAAATGCAGAAAATTGAGATAGATTAGATAATTATGTTCCAACACACCGTGGAAAGAGAGGAACTAGAAACCAGGAAAGATAGAGAAAGTGAGAGATTCTGAGAAGATTGTAAGTAGGCCTATCTACAACATGATAAACTGCATGGACCAGAATCACTGCTGTAGAGCATTTAGGACATATTATAAAGCATAATATAGAGCATATTATGTCATATAGAGTACATAAAGCAATTGTAGTATATATCATATAAAGTATATATTATATAGAACATATGTGAGAGAGAGTATAATAGAACATATTGTACGTATAAAGCATATAACATATGTCACATAGAGCATTTAGGACATATAAAGAATATATAGCTTATGTCATATAGTGTATATAGTTATGACGAATTATTGTAGATATTGGCATAACAAGTGTTAAAATCCATCCAGCAAGCACGGTTTAAGGCTATGTGGGCCTACCTGACTGCCTGATTGACTGATAGATACAAAATAATTCTATTATTTGTTTACAATCTTAAATATAACAAATTTATGGAAGCGGATTTTGATATCTGATAAAAACATTAGTTTTACAGGTATTAGTAATAAAATAAATACTAATAAATTTTAAGTTCAATATTATAATTTGTAAATTTATATTTATCCGAGCAAATAATCCGATTAACGTATAATACAAATATATATTTTTTATATTTTACTTCTATTGTTTGTTTAATGTAGTATTAGTTGTCCTAGTCACTCTTCAAATGTACACTAAATTATTCAATATATAAAAGATACAAAATATACAACACATATATATAAATACTTCATACTTTATACTTACTAAACTCCATTGTCGAATTTGTCACAAATATTCGCGGGTGCGGATCTGCTATAATTATTTTAAAGTACTCGTCTGGGGAGGGGTTGTTCAAGTAATGCCAGTATAACACAAACGATGAATTGTATAATAAGATGTCTAAATGGAACAATGCATTTGTACAATATAATAAATACTTTTAGAAAATATATTTATGTAACTAATTCGACGGTTGGTAGATGATTGCAGTGTCAACATAACTTAATACTAAGCAATTTATTGAATTTAACTATGTTTAAATACCAATTATAATTATAATAATGACATTAAAAATATATAAATTAAATAACTTTAATATTTTAACGCATATACTTAATAATTTAACATTATGGGTTGTTCATCAAACATTTAAAAAATACATAATTATGTTATACAATTGTGATTTTGTATTGCACAGTGATGTCACAGCGTAATCAGCAATATTTTAAATATTTAAGGTATGTTTTAAATTTCTGTAATTTTAAAAAATATTAAAAATGTATTTTTTATATTCTTAATTAATGGACGGACCGTACACATCAAAGAAATTCATAAGCATATATAATGCATAAATGTAAACATAACACAAACACAATGTTAAACAATAAATATAACAAAATTCTTAAAGTTTGAAATAAATTGCTTCATGTCTGTACATACGTGCGAATATTTGTCTCTCAGAAAGTACTGTGGCATTTACAATTTTTAAATAGTTTTATTAAAATCTAATAATGGCATATTATTTCACAAAAAATTAAAAAGTAATATTATTTTTTGCTACTGTCAAATATACAACGATTAATTTCGAACAAAATACAAAATAACAATACTGCATCAAAAGTATGTTTAATAGAAAGTAAGTTCTGATCAATGTAAAAATTAAGGTATTAAAAATAATAAATATACTTCTCAGGTTAACGTGATGAGAAATGTCAATATAAAATGTGGATTATCGATTTTTTAAATTATATTATTAGTTTTTGATTAATAGTCATAAACGTTTATTAATTCTATTTATAAAAATGAATACACACATTCTAAGGCATTACTTTCTAAAGTTTTGAAGCTGTTTAAAATACAATAAATTTTCATTTTTATTTACAAAGCAATACATTAAATTTATGTAGAGTAGGTAGAGTATGACACTTCATATACATAGGAAATGTATTTACTATGTCTAGGTCTAAGTAAAGCAAAAACGTATAAATATATATATATATAAAACGATATTGTCCATATTAAGTATAATATCACATAAAATTATGTATACAGGAGCCGATCCAGAAATAATACCTAGGGGAGCACAGGATCCAAGGGTCGCAAATTGTATTCAAATTATATAAAATTTATTAAGGATTATACCACTGTTTTTAGTACTAAGGGCGCAATACTACCTCATAGAGGCGCTAGCTGACACCCGTAAGGGGGGGTCACGTGCTCCTTAGCCCCCCACCCCCAGTATCGGCCCCTGATATTTACCGGTAATCAATATTTAATAAAAATATATCTATCCACTATAAAATGTTATATCGATATTATGCTAACGACTTTCGTCATCTAACTAATAGGATCAATAAAATGTACGTTTATAATACAATTTATTTTTATGTAAAATAGTGGTTAAAAATTATATAGAAAATATTTGCATGATATTACAAGTGCTTTTGTTGATTCCTTATTCATATTTGTTGTAGCTCTAATGGTATAAATTTACTGTAAATACTTATATATAATAACAATAATTTATTTGAAATGTAGCAAGTAAAGAAACGCATAGCTACAGTATGTTACATAATAAATTTACATTGTATTACTTTTAGAAACTTACCTCTACCATATACTTCCACTTCACAAAGGGTCAAATTATTGTTTCCGATGAGTTGAATTTTAACGAATTGAGCGAATTTATGTTTGCAATTTAAATTTATAATTTGAACTGTACTTCCGCTATTTGAGTAACTGGCACACACTTCCCGATCTGCCTGAAATAAAATAAACCATGTACAACAAATATTCACATACCTACGTTTCGTTAAAAAAATTAAGGAAAGTCAGCATATGTTTATCATAACAACTTCCAGAAAAATACACTAAACAAATTATCAATGCCAACTGCAAGGAGAACCAAAAGCGAACTTACCGAAATTGTAAACTTTGACAGTCGATCACCACAACAATCGGCCCGGTTGTAAATAACAACTTTTTCAATCGAGTATCTTTTGCCCAAATCAACTTGCCACCAGGCATTTATTTCACCTAATGTGGAAGAGCAAGACTTGTCGTGTAAATTGTGGTTCCTGTTTCCGTCTACAGCGCGTCCTGATTCATTGTCTGCAAATTGGCTGCTCTGGGAGGTTTTCTTGTTTTTCGATACTGAAGGTTAATAAAATAGTATAATGGATGACAGCGCTCTCGTCGCATTTATTTGATAATACGTTGGAATATACTATATTTTAAAATAATGATTGTGACTTATTTTACATTATTCGATTTAAAAGTGTCTTTGTTAGAGAAATACTTATACCGGTATCCAATTTTAATTAAAATAGTTACTATATACAGTACGTAGAAATATAGAAATTATTCAATGCTGAATATGGTCAGTTTTCTATCTATAATCTAATGAATAAATGTATTCAACTTAAAATATTTAATACTGTTCAGATTATTTAATTTAGTTAAATTATATGTATGTCTATATAATAAGTCTACACAGAATTGCAATATTTCCAGTGTAAATATTAAAAATCGGAATTTCAAAAAATTATAGTCTACTTTTTCAAAAATTGCTTTTGGATAAAAAACATTTCTATTGTTAAATATTTGTATCCAACGTATTGATATGATTTGTAATACATTAAATTAAAAACAAATATACTTCTGCGGTACACTATTTCAGAGATGCGTGCATATTATGTCAAATAAAACCTAATTTTTATTATGTATAAAAATGTATCGAAATGGTCATAAATTTGAACAAACAGGTCAATTTGTATCACGACACCGGCGAGAGTTCAAAAAAGTATTTGACAAATCAAAAATAAAGTTAAAATGACTTGTTAAACATTTAAAATTAATTAATAAACAGAAAAAGAGTACAACCAGATTTTTCAAAACGATTATTTATGTTTGTGTCTGTGTGAACGTTTTTATGTCATACTATACTTCAAATCGTTTTGAATATTTAAGTTCTTTTTTAATTACGATGTATACGTGATTTGAAGACTAAATGTATATACCCACCAAGCGCAACGCGACGCGACACGACGCGCCGCAAAAAGTTGGTTACATACATTTCAATGAGCCTGTTTCCACCGAGCGGGACGCGACGAAACTGAAGTTGACATTTTCAACTTTTTCTGAGACACGAAATTTTTTCGCGACGAAATCAATATTTCAATACAAACAAGCATATAGCTTAGAAATATGTAATCAGGGCAGTAATTTTAGAGTGGACTAAGTGGCTGAAGCCCCCCAATATTTTTCCTAAAACATTTGCGGTTCTCTGTAGAAACATTTGCGCCCCTCTTAACCCACTAAATATATCACATTTTCAGCTTCCAATCGACACATCAGAAAGCTAATAATAAATTTAACATTTTTATTTTTCCTTAATCTTACACCTAATCTGCCGTTTTCAGCAATTTCCATATACGTTTCTATTACATTCATTTCACACAAATCGGATTTCTTCGGGGGACTTACCCCCCTGGACCCCACTAGGGAGCTGGCTCCTCCCACAGACCCCTAGCTGAGCACGCCTTTCGCCAAACAGTTCATTTATCTTCAAATACCTCCGACGGTATTAATAAAAACCATTCATATAACCGCTCTTGGTTGGCATAGGCCTTAACACTGCATTGCAGTAAACCACAAAAGATTACTTTTAATGTAAACTGTATTAATTGCAAATTAACTGGAATTTACAACAATAACAACAACAAATTATAACCTACAAATTATCTTCATTTATTCAAATAAGGAAATAATAAATCAACAAATGCTTTAATTTATTCTCTAAATTACATAAAGTAATTAATTAATTTTAGTTATTTTTGGAATTAAAGTTTTGCATTTTAATTTTTTTTTTTTATTATTTTACAAAATGTAAACAGAATATAAACACAGTGTAAAACATAAATATAACGAAAATAAAATGTTTGATGTGAATATTTTTTATGTGAAATATTTTTCACATTCGAAATAAAGTAATATATTTTATTATCACTTTCATTAACAATGTTAAACAGTATTATTTAAAATTTAAAATATCACCATATCGGTTTACAATTAAAATCCAACATGACAATTTTTATTGCTATTTTCATTGCTAATATCAAATGTTAAAATGTTTATTTATATCTCAAAAGTATATAAATAAAAAATAATTGACAGTATGGATGGAGGGCACAGAATAATAAATTACAAATTAATTTTAATGTAAATACACTCATCTTCAACACATATCATTAAGTTTTAACATTAACTAACTGTCAGTTAACAGGATCAAATAAATACGTACAACAATTATCATTATAAACAACACTTACAGATGACTTGAAACCTCTCAAATACAGGTAATCGTGCCAAAGCTTTTCAAAATGAAAAAGATTATAAATATTAAAATAGTTATATTAATCGCAATCATGTGTATATCTACATCAATTCAAATGTAATATGAGATTTTTTGAAAATTAAGCTAAATATACTATAAATTATTAGTATAGGAAGGGTCGATTCTTAATCACCACGTGACCTTTGACTTTTACCCCTACCCCCCCCCCTTCCTCAAAGCCTCCTAACCCCACTCTACCCTCCTCAAATTTTCTGCTTTCTACACTCTTCACGAACTGTCGTACTTATAACTGCTCACTGCTCTCTAGGCATAACCATATTTATTTTATTTATACTACCTCAATTCGTGTATTATTTTAATCATGAATTTTCTTTTCGGAAATATATAGGACATTTAAAGCGATGAAGACATTAACTTACGGACGTAGAGGTGGAAAAATATGCGAGGAAGAATTCATAAGGAGAATGAAATTCTATTACGGAGCAGGTTGGAATAATGTTCCCACGTCACAAACCCTGCCAACATCATATACTCTTCATACGTCATTAACGCTACCAACGTCATCAACACCGCCAGCGTCACCGTCTATTCTGTCCATTCCATCTTCTCTTCATAATCAGGACAATACTTTTGCTCGGTTTGAGCAGGACATATTAGAATTCAACGCACCCAGCCCGATCAGATGGAGTGTGAGCAGGTATTTTAGAAACGTTTTTTTCGAAACCCATTATTACTGCATCAAATGATGTTATTGATACCCCTCTCAAACCAGAACCTGAGCAACATTTGATCGATAGATTGTGGTCATGTCTCTATCCTTCTAATAATACGATTGATCTCTCCGTCGAAATACTGCATGGTGCAAGCAATAATATTCCCTAAGAAGTGCCCGAGATGAGAAATATATTTATCAATTTGGTTACGGTAGACGTGGTGACGCTAGCTCGTACAAGTACATAATATCGTTAACGATGGACAAATTCCATGCTTGCTCGTCAAATAACGACCGCTTGACCAACGTTTATAAACATAATTAAATGTGAACAATGTAGTTCAATTTTTAATTCTATCAAAATAACGAAAATGCATAGAATATATTGTTATCTCGAAGAACTCCTTGTTATTCCTGAAGAAGTGTGCAATTGTATTGTATTTGCAGGAGAGTGCCACAACGCAGTCGACGCAGGACTCAATACATTCGTTTTATTATTGATGTCGACGAGATGCAACCGACTAATTTGTTCAAGGCTGCTGCTCCGCTCCACTGATTGACTTTACGATAACTCTCCAATTGGCTTTAGCTCGAGATGAGTGTAAAGTGCATCCAATCCTAGAAGTCAACACCGCTGAGCTGCTTTCAGATGGTGAAGTGACACAGTTGAACAATTCAATGTTTTCACTCGACGCAACTGTTTTGACTCCGGATTGTTTTTCTAATATTATCAGCGGACTACTCGCAAAAGTAGAACATTTTGTTCAAAGAGGAAGTAACTGGACAATATTAGGCGCCAATTTTTTGACATGCGTGCAACCAAATACTTCTCATCGCCTAATAATCGCGGTAAAGCAGATGATACTACATTTCTAAAGCGACTGGAAAACAAAAAGGTTGTTCTCAACTTTAAAAATACAGAAAATCAATGCTTCAAATATTCTGTTCTCGCTTGTTCTGTTCCCATGGAAGGGAAGTATTTCAGAAGTTCATGTAATTTAGCCATAAAATATATATTTCTTAAGGATATTTAAATATAATTCGGGTACATCTTGTTCTATGTCCAGAATGACCAATCGATGAACACTTGAAGTCTTTAAATTTGATGCAGCTATGCCTTCTGCATAGCAATGACGACGATGCTGGATCAGAACAAAATACCACATCTCTTTCAATGTGTTTAAAGTTACTTTCAACGGAAATGTCAATATTCTTTGTAGAAAATAACAAACTTTAGTCAAGTGATGCGCAGAGAATATCACATATAAATCATACACATACTATTTGTATAATGCACACTGAGTAAACTTGCTATTTTATTCATGCCCAATAAGTACATGCACACTTATCTTAGTTACGCAAGACAGCCAATAAGCTAAATACAGCTGTTTTTATCATGTTTTCTCCATTCACGAATTTAAAATAATAATTTCTTACGTTCTACTCATTTACTATTTATTAAACTAAATGTGAATATTTCCGAAAGACACTTACAGATATTATTTTGTCTCAAATCACTCACAGAAATGTATTTAAACATATTCAGCCAGAAATATACATGGGCTAAATCACTGGGTTACGAGATATGTTTTTAATAGGATAAATATGAGAAAATATTAACAAAATCAATAATTACTAATATTTCCGAAAGACACCAAAGGATTTTTTTCGTTTTTGACTTAAATCCCTCAATGCCACCCACTCAAACATATTCAGCAAAATAATTTTATGGGCTAAATATTTTAACTAAAATCTGGTCAAGACCCACAGTGCCCCCCATGAACCCTCCATGACCCCCCTATGACCCCCTATAACACCCTTAAAATATCTATTTTTCCATTTATATGACTTCCTGGGCTTATTTAAAAAAATATCAAGGTCATTTCCGAATACATCAAAGACGCTAAGTTTATTTCTCTATTTAGGAGGTGATCAGAAATACCGTATTGATTCTTAAAACTCTTACCATGAACGTCTGTATTCGGGCGCTCTCGTCCACACTGGCCAATACACTTAACGTGATATCGGATATAATATATCAGTTAATTATAATTGCAAATTCAATTTCAAGCAATGTCCAGGGCAGCAAAATTGGTCCTAAATACATGTTTTTACTTATAACTGTTTAATGCTTCGATTTATATAATTGTCTCAAAACTAAAAAGGTTAGTGGACGTGGCGGATCTAGTATACGTTGAATTTTTTCAATTTAATTTGATAATTTCAAATTAATAATTTTTAATTTAATTTTTAATATGGTCGAGGGCTGCAAAATGAAACCAAATACATACTTTTGCCTATATCTTCCTGATAATGCTCCGATTGTACAAAAATTCACTGCGGTATAAGTAAATGAATGTGACAAATTGCTTGTACATAAAAAAACCAACTTAGCAAGATATTTGAAAAATCACATTGTAATTTAGATTATAGAAATAAAGTAAGTAATCGCGAGCTCTCATTTATACTCTACAATTTTCTGCCATGATTCTACGGTAATAATAATTACTGCGGTCGAATATACGATTCCTATACTACTACCATTCAATTAACTAAATAAAAAGGGAGTAACATATATAGTATATGAACCAAGCTGCGGATCACATTGTATAAATTATTTATAAACACATACACTGATTAAATTCTACAATATTTTTGAGAAAATTAACTTGTATTACTAATCGAAAATATGTAAGAAAATTTACTACGAAGCGGGCACTACAAGCAACTGTATATATAACTTTAAAAACAATTTAACTTAAAATAACAGCGTTTAATAATTATTTTTTGTGCTAAACGACATTTTAAAATATAAATAATTTCATATTATTGATATTGAGTGATTTATATAACCAAAACTTTGATATCACAAAAATACTCTCTGACCACCAAAAATATTATAAACTATGCCTTAAATGGAAGAATAAATAACATTATATATTGTTAATGAACCAAGTAGCAGACCATCACAATTATTTGAAAACCCACACAATGATTCAATTTTATTATAATTTCATGAAAATTCACATACCATGTATATGATTATACATGGAACTAAATCATATAAATATATATTCATATCAAGTAGATTTAATAATTTATTTTTATATAAACCTCTTTTTTGTTGTATAAATCAAAAAAACAAATAAATTCATTAAAAAATATACACTAAATCCAAACAACTATATAGTTGATAACTAGATAGTTTAAAACACGAGAGCTTACTTCGATTAAAGATTTATTGTTACTTTCGACTTATCTGCCTTTTAACGAGAAAGGGTTTTTACTACTATATTCCTCTAGAAATCGACTACCTTATACTAAACTGAAAAGACATTAAAAAAAAATTGCAAAGATACCGACGAAACAAAATTCTCAAATTTCCATATTGTACAGATATCAATCAACTCAGGGTGTCGAACTAGAAAACATACTCAAATCATTCAGTGACAGACGAGCAATCAATACAATCAGAAGGGGAAACGTCAATAATATCGATGAAGGACGAGATGAAAAAAGAAGAATTAACTGTTCTGACTTCAATTCTGGAGGTAATACAGAAAAACCTACAGGGGAAATTGACATTGAAAGATTTTAAACAAAAGTACAAGACAAAATAATTAAATATATTGAATTATTGAACTAAATAAAAAATTACGATGCAATGGAACTATTTGAAGAGAAGTCAAAAAATTCAATAAGATTAGCTTTTGTCACCTAAAATTCAGCTTTACGGGAAAGTATCAAACGATTTTGGTTTATATTTGACAACAAAGTGCTTTAAATGCAAACAAAAATGTTTTATACTCAATGGATAACTCACTGAGTGATGTTGATGAAGATGATGATTTTGCCAAATTAAATGAACTATTGCTTCCATAATATGTATCGACCATATTAAAGTCTATTTTAATCTCAAACTATATGCAAAGAAATATTTCTGAGTACCTTTTTTATATATTTCTATTTTATCCACTCAACTGATAAACTTCACTTTTATAAAACAAAAAGTTTTGCATTCAAGAAATTGTTCTTTAATTACTTTTAAAAGATATATTTATTCTTCGAATAGAAAAACGATACGAAAATATATATACGAAAAACGAGTAATTTTACCAAAAAATAATAATAATACAAACAGGTTCAACATATTAAATCCAGAATTGTTACAGTATCGCAATGGGTCATAATTCACAATATGCATGGTTTATGCAATACGTCTGTAGACGAAAACAAGAAAGCTATTCACTAAGATACAATAGCTTAAATTTAAACTGCAAAATTCCATTTATATTTCGTAAATTGAATGGTGACATAAAGAAGTAAATTGTAGAGTGTAAATGAGAGCGTGCGATTACATACGTTCAATACTATAGGCTAAATGACAAATTATTTTTCCAACTATCTTGCTACGTTGATTTTCTTAATGTCCATTCGATTTGTCACTTTCATTTTCTTATACAGAAGTGAATTTTTATAAAATCGGAGCATTATTAAGAAAGATATAGGAAAAAGCATGCACACAAGGGCCTAATTTTGCAGCTCTGGACCATGTTTAAAATGGAATATTAAATTATTAAATACTGTATTAGATTCGCCAAAGCTACTAACCTATTTAGTTAAGAAACAATTATATGAATTGAAGTATTAAACAGTTATAAGCAAAAACATGTATTTCGGCCAAATTTTGCGGCCCTGGACCATGTTTGAAATAAAATTTATCATTATTAACCGATATTTTTTTACCCGATATCACGTTAAGTGTATTGATTAGTGTAGACGAGAACACCCGAATACAGTCGTTTATGATAAGAATTGTAAGAATCAAAACGTCGTTTCTGATTATCTCCTATTATATCGAACTCAGCGTCATTGATTTACCCGGAAATGACCTTGATATTGTTAAAATTATTGTTAATATTATTGAAGTCATAGAAATAGAAAATATATATAAAATGTTGGGGGTTATGAGGGGGGGGGGGGTAGGTGGGTGGGTTTAGTAGGGTGAGGTCAAAGGGGCTCGTCTAGTGTCGACTTAACTCTTACTACTTAATTACTTTTTTTGATTTTGGATTTATATTTGTTAAAGCTCATATTTAATATTAAAATATTTAAAATAATTTATATATATTAAAAAGAATGCAGGTTTCATATCATTTCATGATATTGTTATTAATTATTTGATTTAAATTATATCGCTAATGTATTATTTAATTTTGAATAATTTACATTAATTATAAAAACTTACCTACACCAAACACTTCGACTTCACAAAGGGACAAAAAAAATGTTCCATTAAGTTGAATTTTTACGAATTGTACGGAAAGGTGTTCGCAGGTTAAATTGAAAATTTGACCAGTAATTCCTTTATGCAAATATCTGGCACACTGCTGCAGTTCCAAATAGTTTGAGCTTTTACCTACCTGAAATAAAACATACCATGCTGAACAAATAATCACATAATTGTGACAACTTTCACGGAAAATGGAATTAATTTAGCATCGGAAAACTGTCACTTAAAATTATGAAATTTGTTTTTAAATAAATTATTAAATCTGATTTCTGCATATATACTAAAATTGAACTTACCAAAACCTTAAAGTAAGACAGTTGATCACCACAGCAATCACCTCGGTTGTAAATAACAACTTTTTTAATCGCGTATATCCCGCCCAAATCAACCTGCCACCACGCTCCATGACCAATTGTCGTGCGAGTGCAAGATCTGCCAGCCCAGGTGTTGTTCTTATTTCCGTCTACGGCGAGGTCTGGTGCACCGAAGGAATACTGGCTGCTCTGCGATGTCTTTTTGTTTGTCGATACTGAAAGTAAATAAAAACATTAAATGACAACAACGTTCTCAAAATATTTTTCAAAAACACATCAAAAAGATCAACTAGTCGCATGTAAGTCCGTAATTTAATGATTGGATTATACTGTATTTTTAAATAATCAATGTGGTATATATTACGGTATTCTATTAGAAGGTTACAGCTATATTACAAAAATCTTCATAATGATATACCGCACATTAATAAAATTAAATATATATTTTATATGTATTATAATCATTAGTAAAGTTATGTAGTTACACCAAACGCTGGCTAACTACATGTAGGACACGAGAGAATATATAAAGTGAAAATGAAAAAGGTAAATACGCTAGTTTTTGAAACATTGTTTCAAAGTTAGGAAGCGGTTTATGTCACGTCGTCTGAGTTCTGTTAGAGCATGGGCTATAACTAGGGACAGGGCGGGCGGAATGTTGGTTGGCTTTGGTAGAGATGGAGCGCCGTCTTTCTTCAAAACAGGAGCTGATGGCAGAAATGCCGAGTTCAAGGAGTGCTGCATTTGAGAAATGGTGTCAGGGTGGGTCAAACCAAGGTCAAATTGAACCAGGGTACGATGAAACGCATCGAGGCGTGCTGCCGTAGTTGTGGTGAGCGGAAGAGCTTCCAAACTATAGGTTAGAACCGGAGCAACTGCGGGGTTTAATACGTTTAATTTAGAGGAGTTTTGTCGGCGGTAGAGATGAA
>JAUZND010002120.1:0-13187 GCA_034780555.1 Coelogynopora nodosa
GGGGGGGGTGTTTTTCTTGTCGTCTTGGGCAAATATATGAACAGTCGAGATCCAAACAATGTGTTTTGTTCTGACTAAAATGGGATTTGCTATCTTGTAGTTGTGGTTTATTATGTTGCTAAAATGGGGGACAGTTCAATGTTTACATAGTTTAATGTTAGGTAACTCCTCTCGCTTACTGCTGTACTGTTTTGAGAAACTTTAATTTGGGTTGTCTTCAAAATTAGAATGACAATTATAATACGCTTGAATGAATCCCCCAGCATAGTATTAAATAAATACAGTTTTGTGTTGACCTGTATATGCTGTAATCTATTAAAGACAGATAATTATATTGATTATTCTTTATTTCTGGTTAATTCGTGCTTCTCTGCACATCGTCAGTTCAGCAGTACAATGAAAAAAAAATTGAACGTAGGCAATATAATGGACATAGAGCGACCCATACGAAAGTGTTCTAAGAACTAGAGCGGCCCATGTTATTAATATTTACCATTACATTAGTCACATAGTTACAGTGTCAAAAATAAAAGTTTTAAAACAACAATTTATTTAAATTGTTGATTTAGTTTATTATACAAATACTAATGCTTCGAACATTTAATAAATTTTAGACATTTAATTATATAAATATATATTAAATTTAATATGAATTTACAAGGTCCCCACGGTCATTGAAAAGCCATAATATGTAAAAATAATATTTAAAAGTACTTGATAAACTTATATGTATACTCATTTTTTTAACACACCTATATTTTTTATAAAGTTATTTTTATAACACACTTTGTTAAAAATCATACAATTTTTTCTATAAATTTTCAATAAGTGGAAAATCATGTTAACATAATTATTAAATATTTATCTAACCTTCACATCAAAGATTATAAATTAATATATTTTAGGTGTTTTCTAGTGACGATAATTGTTAAGCTTTTGTTAATGAAATAATTATGTTTCTGGTTAGCTCTAATTATAATTTGATTCTATTTTGTACCAAATATTCTGAGACTCAGGATGTATCCAAGTGAAATTGTCTATTGTTTCTCAGATAATTCTAGTTTTAATCAACACAACAAAGGAAACAAGGATAAAACATGATTCCACATCAACAATTTACTTTTAAAGTTAACAAGCAATGCAGTTCTGTTCTCTTTGTAATTTAATGTTTTTATAAATTTAATTGTAAGCGATAACATTTATCTACATTACTTATGTTACAACTTACGATTAGTTTAATCTTTTAACTAAGTGGAATCAATTTTGTTCCATGAAGATTACAATCGTATTCTACACAAATAAATTATGTGTCTTTATTCCGACATTATTTGATTAATACCGCCATTAATACTATAATTCATTAAAAAAATTTCATAAATAAAATGAAGCATTTGTTATATATTAGTTCCTTATTCTTTTCTAAAGTATAAAATGTATTCTATACATAATTCCTCATAATATTAAGTAATAAAATATGTTGTACAAAATTGTATAAATAATGCTAATTTTTGTAAAATAAATAAACAAATTATCATTAGTATCTTTAACGTCTTAAAAGACTATTTTAGATGTCATCGTTTCAATAATCACGAAATAAAACAATTCCAACAACGGATTGCGGAACAATATATTATTACGGAGTGAATCGCTCCTCTCCGACCATGCAATACGTAGCTTATCACTAATCATTTAGAAAAAAGTTAACTGTCTCATCCACCAGGTCTCCTCTCTAAGGAATACTATTTGGACGTTTATTTGTGAACATATATTTCGATTTTAACGCTAAGTACAGCTTTTCCTAAAATAAAAAATATATGTCACTTATATATGGGTTTACAATTATTAGCGTATATTAATATTAATTGTAGTTGATACATTCTTTAAATCGTAGATATAGTGTGAGCTTGCGTGTTCTCGTTTAAGAGGAATATTTTCTGAAATTCACGTCAATTCAGATGGAATTCCCATATGGTTAGATGTCTAATTTGTCCTATTCAATAAAAAAAAGATATTATCATTATCTTCTATGTTTTTTCAAGTGATTTAGTTTTGAAGTATCATCTAAACATATCTGATCTATTTCAATCAAGAGTTTGAAAGGGTTTTGTTTGTTAACAAAGCGTGTTCTTTTATTACAGAAATATATTTTATATATTTGAAAACATGTAGACAAAGATTGTTAACACATAAACATAATGTTATATTAAAAAATAGTGATAATGGTTAATTTTAACATTATTAACAAAATTAATAATTACAAAATATAATAAATGTTACTCTATTAATATAGATAAAATAATGTATAAGTTATTTCTCGTCTCATGATAATAAAAGGTCTCATTATTATTAAATCAACTAAAAGAGTATTTTCAATTTATATTCAATCTTTTATATGACACTTACATCACTGAACGAACCAGGAGTTCTGTGCTAAAATCATTGAATAACTGCTCTTTTAAATTGTGATGTATATAGCAAAGAGGTATAATTTTTATATACCACTTTTCTTTTGGTCAATATTTAAAGAATAGTGAGTCTTTTCTCAAATAACATTAATCGATCGTACGCACAACAGATAAGTCTACATATGAACACCTATAAATATACAACGGAATTGTTTAGTAAATATTACAAAATAAATGAATAGACTAGTAACATAATATACAGTTTGACTTGATTGTAGAAACCCTACGACTGACCGATAAAAGTTCTCTTTATACGTTGAAGTATTCGGATAACCTCTCCTCTGAAAGTCACATTCATACACGAGTAGATAATCGGGTTGGCTGCTGAATTAAAGAAGTAGAGGAAGAAAAAGAACCGCAACAGATGTTCCTCAAAGCTGGGACCCGTTTTAGACGATGGCTTCCTCGTGGGCCCCACAATCTCATTGATAATGAGCAGATATGGCATGTAGGAGAGGATGAAAGTGACCGTGATAATAGCCAATGTTTGCGCCGTTCTAATGTGCGGCTTGCGTCGTTTCATGTGTCCAGTTTCGGAGCCGCTGCGTCTACGCCGAATACTGCTCTGAATGTAGCGGTCCTGGTGCTTCTTGCGCTGGGCAGTACTGATGCCTGAAAAACGCTTCTCCATTGAGGATTGGGGACAGAGTTCAATATCAGCTTGGTCCGAGTCTGGATTATAGTCGGTTGCGTTGTGGTTGTTCTGCTCCACTGGTTGCTGGTGAATCTTGGTGGGGGTTAGTGGTAGATTTACCTCAGCTGGCGGCTGCTTCTTGAGTATCTTGAGCGGGATGTGGATTGAGATGCACAGTGATTTGCGCTGCTTAGGCGAGTTGATCTGTTGATTTTTCATCTCGAGCCCGATCTCCGAAGTTGTCGTCTGCGAGATGTCGTCCACCTTGATAGAGGGATTGTGATTGCGGACAGCGCTGTTGTTGGCCATTGCGTCGCCCGAATAACGCCGGAACCAGCGACGTTGGCGCCACCAGACGAAAATGAAGATGATGGCGTAGAGGAAAGTTATGGCGATGAACATAAGAATGAACACGCCGAACACTATGCGCAAATAGTGGTTGTACTGGATGTTGTTGATGTAGCGCTGATCCACCTTGCAAGGACCGTAGTTTGTTTTAGGCTTGTCGTTATGGCTCCTGTCTGTTTGGAAGAATTCACCGTTAGCTAGGGTTAGGTTCTGTAATAGCATCGGCGGAGGTCGCATTTGTTCACTTATAAGCGCATCATCAGTGTCAACCGGGATTTCATTAGTCACACCAGTGTGTAGACCCATAGGGATTGCCATGGCTACACCGAGAAGAAACGTAGCCAGCAGGGCAATCAAGGTAATCCTCGGTCGCATCTGAATTCCCGGTACGAAACAGATAATGAAGAATCTGTCCACCGCAATTAGAACCAGAACCAAGGACGAGACGGGAATGAAAAATGCCTTTAAAGAAACATGCAACTTGCAGACAATATCGATTGTGCTCATCTGCCAGACATTCCAGTAGATAGTAGCCGGGATATCAATGAGACAAATTGTGAGATCTATCGTGGCAAGAATGATGATGAAGAGGTTGGAGGCATTTCCCCCGCCAACACAGCGACTCGAGTTGGACCCACCGCTGGTCGAGTAGTTGCGTCGAAACGCGTAAATGACGAGGGCGTTGCCCACCCCACCGATGACCGCGACAAAGCTGAGCACAACGGTAAGAATGATCCAGGTGACTCGGAACTCTTCGATCTCCTGTTGTCGACCCTCGAAGTGGATTTGCCGCTTGAGATCCTCAAGGTGTGGATCGATGGGGAGGGCGTTGAAACTGGTGTTGATTATCTTGTTTAGCTCGCGAAGGACATCCGGAATTTGTGGCCCCATGACTACGGTAGTTTAGGGCAGCTATCTTTTTTGACTTTTAGTGTCTTATGCTATAGGTGCGCTTGCTATAAATATATACTAGTTTGATGGAAGTTTTCATCAGTGATGTGTCTTTCGGTTGCTATTGGCTGGTATTTTATCCAATCTTAAATTTGAATTATTTCTATCGTGTCAGTTTAGACTTTTTTTTGGTATCGTTGTTTTTATTGTAATTTTGAAATCATTTGTTCATTAAATTATTTCTTCTGTAAATTATTAAAAAAATAAATCATGATAAAAGAATTACTAAATGTACGATTACGGCCGGCGGGCATAACTTGCTTGGATAAAATAGTTTTAATAATCTGTTCAGTTGTTTAATTTAAACTTTAAATTTAAACTTTAATTTAAACACCAGGGTGACCACCCATACACGAATTTTGTGTATACTCAAATATACACAAATATACACAAATTTGAAATTTTTTGTCAAAATATACACAAATATACACACATTTTAAAAATTTAAGCACATATTTTTATATTTGCCTATATTTCGTCAATTCAAATAATAACAATTTTTTAAAATTAAAAATTACTATAGATTATTATTATTATTACATTAGAGTTAATCCCGTTTTTTTTAAACTATTTTTATCTTTACTGTACATACGTTTATAAACATTCCAATCATACAGTGCATTTAGTGTACATTAGAGTTAATCCCGTTTTTTATTGAACTATTTTTTACTGTATATTTAAAAAAATTCCCGGCATTCATTTAGTGTACACTCATTTTTTAGTTCTTTGATTTTTATCAATTGAAAAAAATATAAATTGTTTTTAATTTCATTATGACAGATTGTTAATTTTCCAAACATGAATATTAGTTACAAAGTACATAAAGTATTTTTAACGAAAAAAATACATTTTCCGGAAGTAAAAATGATCTTTTTTGGGAAAATATATACACAAATTAATAATTTTTGAAATATACACAAATTATACACAAATATACACAAATTTTGTTTTCCATCTGACTGGCCACCCTGTAACAAGTTGCAGTTTAAACTTGTATTTAGGTAAATAGCAAAAACTAGTTCATATTGTCAAAATTTTTTTTATTTATAAAAAGGGAATGAGATGTTTTGAATTTATAATGAATACTTAGCGTGTCATACTAATTTTCAAACTAAAGAACGAGACAGAGATGTAAAGTAAAGAGATAATGTGAACTATTATATATCATTGAAAAGTGGTCAAAGTGATTCATCGGATGTAATGTGACCAACAACCGCGATATCTGATCTCTATTTCCTGCAGTTCATACATTTCCGACTTAATTTCTCGTTTTATGAGAACCAATTCCTTTAATTTTCACTTTGATACCTCATTTAAATTCAGTCGCAGCATTTCCATATTTTTACAATTAATGCAATAAATAAACCTTCCTCGATTTATTAAAACATATAGACCAATATACCATTTCTCTTTTTTCTGCACTGTATTCTATTTCACTTCCATGAGGAATCCATAAGCATTATAACATGTCAATTCGTATAAGAAAAGAAGAATAAACACAATGGATATAAAGGTTTTTTTATGCAAAATGTTCAGATGTCTATATCTCAGTGCAGCACTAAAATATAATTTTAGCACCAATTATAGCACCATAACGGTTTGTTGTGAAGTAACTGTATTTAGTATGTAGATGGTAGAGTGTGGGCCTCAAATTTATTAGCAGTTTAATATAATCACGTACAATACGTATATTAAATAGTAGTGCTTAAAAGTTACAAAGTGAAGTTAGTTATAACTTTCGATATTAAAAGAAAAACTGCTTTCAGGATTACTGCTTACTAAATTTATAAATCAAATTGCTGTTGACATAAATCATTTATAAGTTATTTCAATATAATTCTGTGTACCGAATAAAGTAGTGAAGCGACGTAAGAAACGATAAATAAACCTTTTATATAAGAAACCATTAAACATTTATTCGAAAAGCAATAACAATTAATTTTACTTTTTATATAATATAGTAGTCTATATTTGTTATCGTTATAGATTAGTTAGACTTGAATAGTCTACTCTTTATTTAACTATGATTAATTATATTAGTATTATTTTAATTGTAACATCCAATAAACATTCACAAATACATGGATAACGTAAAACGGAAAAAACTTTTTTCAATATATAAAATTAAATAAATATTTATAATTTTTCAAATATTATTAAGTAATCTTATTTCCTGTTAAGGTTTAATACAATATACACAATTGTTCTATTTTGTTTATTTATATATTAATACCTTAAACAAGATTATATAAAGAATTTATTTTATATGATTATTATTTAAAAAAACTCAATAGCGTGATCAAATAGCATATTGAAATATAAAATACAAAACATATTTCGACCAGTTTCGCTGACATTTAAAAAAATATATCTACGAAAATTAAACACCATGTTAGTCAATATTAATGCAAAAACATTTTAATTTAATACATTTAATTTATTGAATATGATTAAAATGTAATTGATTTTTAAATATAAAATTAAATTAAAAAGACCTTTATGTTTGGATGTACTTTATGGATGGTGCCTAATTAGGAATCTTCTTTCAAATTACTGACATAATTGTAATTTAATTGATCTCTATCATTTTGAACAGATAATCATTGTAAAGTATTTTTTTGTTTACAGAATTAAAACTCACATTTTATGTAAAAATTTAATTAAGTGTCATTAATTACCTCAATTATATTTATTGTCTATTTAATAACCTCACTGACGTAAATTTCTCAAAATATTAAAAACATTATATTCACTAAACAGCTATAATATCTAAACGATTTTCATTTTTAATGTTTTATTTTAATAGAACAGATTTTTAAATTAATAAATGCCGTAACTTCTCTTCGATGTGTTTAATTTGCTTCAAAATCTGTTTATTAATTAACTAAAATTTGTGATATTATAAATGTTTATATATTTTATTACTGTTTAGAAATAAGTAATAGAAATAAATACATAACAATTTTAACATAAAAGTATGTTAATCAATGTGTTAAGCGTTTTTGTTATACGCAATATAAAATAGATAGTTATTTTGTTGTAGTAACTTTTTTACTTAGTAAATGGATGTTCTTTTTTATTAATAAACAGTCAATCTTCAAAACAACCGTTTAATTTTCTAAGCCATGATATTTCTGAAGAATATCTGGGACTAACTATTTATACACAACTCAGTATATTTGACATTATAATGTTTAGTGAAAACTGTGATTAACATGATCGATTGCTGAAACCAAAATCACAAGTTGAACAATACTATTATTTGCTACTTTCAGTTCATTTGTGTTTTTTAAATTGAGCTATATCTCATGATCGAATTCAATAATTATAGGAAATAAAACACTTTAAAAGCTTTGATTTTTTAATTTCTGACAATTAAAGTGATATTTTTTTGACTGAAATATATAATTGTATTTGTCAGTATGTCTGAAATAAGTTGTATATTTTAGTAGATACATGTTTTCTAAATTTTCATAAAAACTTCTTTTTTTTTTATAACCGACTTATGGAAACGATTTTCAAATATAGCGCTGCATTTCTATTTAATTGTAGCTTTTTAGATATTTGATTTCAGTATAAAAAAAGGAACTCCATATTAAATAGTTTTTGTAAAGTTAAGTTATATTTTCAAATATGCTTATTTTTACTTACGTCTTGTCATTTACTACTTATCAGTATAGAAATAGAACATAATAATATATAGTATAATTAAATATTAAAAATAATATATTATATTATTAAATATGGTCAAATGAATTGAAGCTAGTCTAAATATCAAACTAGTTTAAAATTGATACACAACTTTGATCCGCGCCAATTATCTTAAATAAAAATACAAGTAACCTTTAGCAATCAATTCATAATCCGCTTCAAATTGATCTTTAAAAATCCATGATAAGACGCAAATACGGATAATCTTTAAATTAAAACCAATACAACAATAATATGCATATAATTAAATAAATAAATTGAAATAGTATACAAAAAAATACAGATAAAGTTTAATGATGTACATTAACATTGAATGCGGAAAATAGACAATTTATTACAACATTGTTGGCGTTAAAAGACTCCATATTTTTTTCAGTAATCATAAGGTATACTGTGCAAATCACCTGACAATTATTTTTTTAGAGCAGAAGTTTATATTATTAAAGCCTATTTTAAATATATGTTAAAAAATAATTAAAGTGTTTTTATTAAAATTTATTTATCAAATTTAAATTAGTTTGATATTTAGATTAACTTTAATTCATTTAACTATATTTAGTAATATAATTTATTTATTATTATACTACATATAGTTATCTAATATATATAAAAGGCATTGTTAAATGATCAAACTGAGCTATTCGCGCTGATGTCGCCGTGGAATTGCGATGAGATGGTTGGACTAGGAAGCGGAAGTTGAAACTCTTACTCGCTTCAATGTCTGAAGATAACAATAAATAGCTTATTATCTGTAGATTGTGTCATACGAACAGATTAGAGAAATCTTGGCTGCAGCGGTCTCCAGTTGTCAATGGTTACCTCTGCAACTCCTTGATGGAACTATTCTGTCCTTGATTGCGGCAGATGATGTTATTGTCTGTGTATTGCATATCGCCTGTAGGAAGTATTCCCGTGTAAGTTCTAGGGTCAGCCGCTGTCAAAGTGTATAATATATAAGTTGACACAACAAAACATGATGAAGACATAGAGACATGGAGAAGTATTTCGAGCAGAGATATCAACAGTCTTCTTTGACAGTTGAACTGACAAGCATCACTACAAGTTTTTAGACGAACAAGTGAAACCGAGGAAGATACACAGCACTCATGTCGTTTATAATGAGTTTGATATTGTTATAAGACTAAGAGGCATGCTCTATCTATACCAACGTTAATTATAATATGTATTGGAATTGTTCGTTTTTAGACATAATTTAATTGTGGTTTATTTAGAATTAATTGAAATAAAGTGTTCACTATGTAATGTTATTTTTGTCTTGTATCTGTTATTAATTATTATTACTATTTAATTAAAAAAAAATTTAATATATGATAGAGATATTTATAAAATATTATATTGTTATTATTTAATTATTCATTATTATTTTTATTGTAATTAGGGCATCGAGCACAAAAATAATATAATAATTAATAGCTAAATCCCAAAGTTAGGACTATTTTTCATATCTTGAAATTAACTATTTTTGTATTTATCTGCGTAAATATCGAGGGAATGAAAAGCTGTTTTTTTTTTATCTTATTACTTCTATGATAAAGTATTGTTATTACTTCGGACTAAGATAGCTTCGTGTTTTGACCACTAAATAATTACTTATATTACCTTTCCAAAACTGCACTGCACACCTGTGCAAGCAGCAGAATAAAAAAAATGTATTATAATTTTTATTAATTAAATTAATAATTTATTATTATTAATAATATTCTTTTTTGGATTGCACAATTTTTTTAGAAAACAATTTTTAATTCAAAAACCCTTTTTATTTATTACCAAAAAAGGTTTTTCAAATGGGCTAATGAAAAACCCTTTTTTGTAGGGGAAAAAGTATTTATTTTTAACATAGTTGGATAGATAAGGAATGTGTATTTGTAAATAACAAGACACTTGTTGCAGAAAGGATAAGATATTATGTTATTACTTATGAGATACCTAGATATGAACTAAACAAATATTTGATATACGAAAGATTAACTTATTACGTATAGTTAAGTGAAATTATCACTCTTGCCGATACAAATTATAAAAAATCTAAATAATAGTAATAGTTGAAACTATGGATCAATATTTCACTGATACTGTATATTATATTTAAACAATACAAACTATATGTTATCTTAGAAATTGAATATCATCCAACTATCAATTTTTTCTGAATAAAATTTGTTTAGAATAGTAAGGACCCTAAGCCCCTAACCATAACAAAATCTGTTTTGTGGTTCTTTATAATTAGTTAGATATAATTATTATCAAAAGAGAAAATGCTTTAAAATATTTATTGTACTCATTTTAAAACTTTTAATTTCAAAAATTAAAACGGCTATATAAATTTTGGAATCCAGAATGTTATGAATCAAATATTATTTATAAAAAATTTACAACCCAAACATAACTTGTACTCTAAATTAAAAAGTAAAGCCTCCACAACACTTGGTTTTATAAGCAAACCTTCTACCGAGGCAACACAACAGAAGTGAAACAAATTACCAGATTGCCGAAATCTGTTAATTTGTTTCACATTTGTTGTGTTTGTTGCCTCGGTAGAAGGTTTGATTATAAAACCAAAAATTCAGGCGTAATAAATAATTTCGAGTTGTTGAGCCTTTACTTTTTAATTTATATTCATGCGAACACACTATATTCACACATATACAAACCTGTGGATTTAAAAGATATTCTGTTAAATCCAAAAAAACCTGAAGAATAATTGGGACAGGTCGGATCGTGAAAAAAACCCATATAACAATTAATTATATTTATAAAAAAGATTAAAAAAAGATGACTAAACAATGGTGTAGGACTTCGGACACTCAGCTTAATAAAAATAAATAAATATACAAACAAAATTAAACCGATATTAAGGGTACATTTCGTTTTTACAATATTGACATTTCTACAGGTACACAGAAATATAATTTACTTATGGGGTGCATTTAATTCTTTTAATGCGGTTTTATATTCATCACCCAAGATTACTTCTCCAATTTATATCGTTGCGTGATAATATATAAAAAATAAAGCAAACAATATTTTCCCGTCAAAATAATCACTTAAGTGTTTATTAATTATAATGGACATAAGTTGGTCTAACCGCCACAACCGAGAAAAACTGGAATAAATTTGATAATATTATCACATAAAGATTTTACTACTATACTATAATTTATAAATCAAATATCCATTTTCCAAAAGATAAATAATAATGAAAGTTGCATAAGGAAACAACAAAGTAACGCCTGTTAACTCAAACTTAGTAGGAACATGATAAAAGGCCTGTAAACAGATAATTACACATGTTTTAGTTCCCATAAACTAGACTTCCACATCGATATAAATAGCATTAGAAGGAATCTATTAACTAATTATCTTAATGCGATTAATGTGTTATGGTATGTTACTAAAACAAATAGCCTAATGTTTGTTTGGATGATATTGTATAGAATTTATTATAAAAAACGTTACAAGCTTGCTCGCTTGATATGCTTGTAAACTTGAAATATCTGATCAATAAGGTAGATGGTTTTCAGAGTGGTTAGACACAATCAATAAAAAACAATGACATTGATTTAATAAAACACTTGCTGAAAACTCTGTAGCCTAGAATATATAACATATTATAGAAATAATGATTTTACCTCATTGTATCAATTTTACATGTTTAATATACATAACAAAAAGATAAATTGGTTTTCCTTTTTCATTTCATTTTGTCACGACAAACATTTTACATAATATGTTTTTATGTAATGAATTCCTTTTATTTTTATGAATTAAACTTGAGAGGGTATCCTTCCATTGATTATGATTCGCGTTTCATCGAATTCATGATAAACAAACATTGGGAATTTTAATAATTTTTTCTGAAACAATAATTTTTACTTTCCTAGTTTTGTTACACTATATATATATACGTATAGTAGTTATTTTTATATATTATTACAAATTGAATGAAAATAACACTAACATATACAAACAATATCTTTTTCATAATACACTTTTTTTAGTTACATTTATTGACTTATATAAACATACAACAAGTTTATATGAATTGACAGTTTTTTGGGTCAATTTTCCAAAGTCACTATAATATAGTGTCCATATAATTTATTGTAGTGCAAGTCTATTGATTATTACTGGAATGCTTATTTTATATACCAACAACATCAGAAACTGTTTCATCATGACCCGAAATCAATAGATGGATTGCGGATACAGGTAGACAAGAAACTTGTCAAAACCAGACGATAGCAATTCAATAGGTTTTATTGAATTATTAATCACTTAACGAACGGGCGTGCACCAACAAAAACCACACATGGTATATAACCCTTCGAATATATTATTTATAGATTCCGATTAATGTTGAATAATCTGAAAACTAAACAGTTTGGATTTTAGTTTCAATTCTGATGTGCAATTTTGTGAAAAAGATTATTTAAAAAATAACAACTTCAATTCCTGAATCCACGATGTTTTAAATTTAGAGAGACTATTTATAAAAAGAGGCATGTTTATGAGAAAGGTGGAAAAATAGAATTGACCGCAACATGACTGTAATTTTATATTTTGAGTTGTAACGTAAAACGTTTTTAGTTCTTAACATTTATCTAGAAAGATGATGACACTAAGGTGACCAGGGACAACAAATAATAGTAGAGTACTGATTAAAAATTAATAAGACGATGAAGAACCATATCAAAGCATAAATAGATCAAAATACAGTTCTAGAAAGTATTTGTACCAACAAACATCCAATGCGCGCACCAGACTAAAACAAATATTACTCAACATAATCCGCGCATTCCTTGTACGTTGTGGAACGTGATAAGATGGTACCTCATCACTGTGGAACATGCCTGGAACATGATAAAATGGTAACTCACGCCTGTGGAACATACCTGGAACATGATAAGATGGTAACTCATCACTGTGGAACATGCCTGAAACATGATAAGATGGTAACTCATGCCTGTGGAACATGCCTGGAACATGATAAGATGGTAACTCATGCCTGTGGAACATGCCTGGAACATGATAAGATGGTAACTCATGCCTGTGGAACA
>JAUZND010002120.1:13287-61715 GCA_034780555.1 Coelogynopora nodosa
ACTCATGCCTGTGGAACATGCCTGGAACATGATAAGATGGTAACTCATGCCTGTGGAACATGCCTGGAACATGATAATATGGTAACTCATGCCTGTGGAACATGCCTGGAACATGATAAGATGGTAACTCATCACTGTGGAACATGCCTGGAACATGATAAGATGGTAACTCATGCCTGTGGAACATGCCTGGAACATGATAAAATGGTAACTCATGCCTGTGGAACATGCCTAGAACATGATAAGATGGTAACTCATGCCAGTGGAACATGCCTGGAACATGATAAGATGGTAACTCATGCCTGTGGAACAGGCCAAACCAGAGCCATAAAGATAACAATGAAAGCCATAGAAATAAAAGTTCAGTCGATTATAGATTGAATATAGCCTGTTAAGAAGTTTTCTTTGACTGGCCTCTTCTCTTTAGAAGGTGACTTTTACGGAAAACAAATGTTGTTATATTGTACAGCTTTACTGCCTGGTCAATAACAAAATGCGCTCAATTAAAAAGAATGATAATTTCAATTATGAGCTCTGTCAAGTTTGATCGAGCTAGTTTTTTATGCCAACTGATTTAATATTAAGAATAAAATATTCTTTATAATTTTAATATTTTTTAAATAAATATTCTTTAATTTTCTTTAAATATACTTTTTATATTCCAGCCGTTACTTTCCTATAAAATTACGATGATTTTTTCTCTCCCATTATATAAAAAGGTTATTTTGTGTGTTAACTTTGAATTATTTAGTTGTCTTGTACTCCTATTGGAAGTAGTATATAAAAGTAGTATAGGATAATTCATATACGATAATCTATTGGAAGTAGTATATAATAAAGCATATACGATAATCTATCTTATCTTCAATTCGACGATAACATGAAAAAATCTTTGACAAATATTATTTATCGAACAATGAGTATATAAATATATGATTAAAAAATCAGTCGAAAACTGTACCGTTTGCTTATTGCCGTATGTGTCTATATAGTCACATTAGTAGTCAATAAAAGTCATCTTAGTTTGATGTATACTATAGAAAGTGCATTAAATTACCTTCTACGCAGCTTCCATGTACATTTTTCAGCATGATAATATTTTATAAATAATTCAAGGTGAACGAAGATCACATAGACTGATATAATCCTTCAAACCAAATGGATGATGATTTCATAGTCTGGAGATTGATGTTTGACATTTAATTCATATACGAACTTATTTAGCAGGAAAAAGAAATACGAATCAATCCAGTAAACCATTCATTTTAATTATTAATATTTTTTAACAGATTTGTTATGTTTTTTAAAAAGCGCTGCCGTTATGAAGAGATGTGAACTGATTGTATATATAAACTATTTCTCACTCTATATCACTATAGTAGGCATCGTTTCCAGAATATTCTAGTCCTGCACGTAAGCCGTCATTTGTATTCGGCACTATCAACCTGTTACTATGTGGATGTTCTCTTACAAGTTCACACTGATCTAGCTGCAGAAGCTGATCTGTAACTACCTTCTGCTTCCGTTACCAATTTATGTTAATTTATCTTGAAAGTTTATTCATATATACTGTGGGTGGTTCAATGGATGAGGTGTGAATAGCAGAAGTGGCCTTCTATAATCTCGTTTTTTTAGTTAAAATTAATATGGAACTATCTTAAATTTATTCTCCATTTTTATTTCATATTCATTCAGAAGAGTAATAATTTTATATGGGGTGGTATGTTATGGTATGGTATTTTGTGATATTTGTTTTTCATATTGGACAATTAAATGTCATGTGAACAGTTGTTATAAGCCACGTACTATATACTAGAATAAACATTTGCTGTATATGTTTTTTTATTTAAAAATATTTCTCAGAAGTTAATCTTAGGCCTGAACAAGTCTGTAGATTCCTATATTATCTGATGGGCTGATTAATAATGCAATTTTTAATGGATATCGTATAATTTTTATTTGATTACATATGGATTAGCAAAAATAAAAGATACATATCTCACCTAGATATAATAGCTAATAACATAATCTTCTCTATGAAATATTGCAAAAGCTACATATACTATTTTTCAATTATTAAACTAATAATCATTTTTCAATTTAAATTTACTATATTTTGTAATCTAGTAGAAAATTAATGTTATTAAGTTTGAAAAAATATAAATTTTAATTAATTTAAAAGTTAATTTAAACATATAAAATGTGTAATCATGGTGTCTAGACAAATATTATATACGGCTAAAATAGTGTGGCCGAATTGTCTCATTATAGTATATAATGTGAGTTATGTATTGTCGGCTACAGATAATAGAGCATACAACGAGAAGAACATTGCGTAGACAATTAAACTATGTTGTTGCCTATAATCATTTTGAAAAGTATAAACGGATCATTTGAGTAAAGACTAAATATTGCAATATAATTCCTTAGTGATGAAATCAAAGGAAATCGAAAGTGATGCGATATTTTGAGAAGTGAATAAATACAATGTATATAAATGTTATACTTATCAGAAAAACTATATTATTTTGATTATATTGGGTTGAAAGAGTAATCAATAGTAAAAAAATAGTTCGTTTTTAAAGATTAAAAAAACTGCTCAAATATACGGAACTATGTAAAGCTCTACAAAATTGTACAGAAGTCTGTGTTAGACATATTATAGGAAAAGTTTTCACCTCAATAACATAATTATTTATTTATTATAATAATATAAATGTAGTTATAAGCACTATAAGGTTTACTATTTTTCTGTTTTGGTGCTGGCCAACATCTTGAAAACTAACATATGTTAAATTGTTTCAATATCTTGTTCTACAGTTCTTAGAATATATACTAACCTATCTCTATACCAGATATGTTGCTTGTATCACAAAATGCACATCTCCTTTAATTTTTAGAGTTATGCCGCCGGACTAAGAAAAATTTAACTCGATAATAAAAATTAAATAAAAATGCAATAATAATATTATTGCATTTTTATGATCAATATTAGCTTCAATTATTGTCTCGTGGTTTCATATAGGTATCTATATATAGATAACTGTACATTTTTAAAACATTAAAAATCGAAAGGGCATATTTTTGTTGGTGATACAGTTTGTTTATAAATCCTGCAAATTTTTAAATAATTAGTTAGAAATTTCTATTTTTGCAGATATAACATTATATATTAAAGCCAAAGGGGACAGTATTACATGTACAAAGTTTAACATGTCGACATACTTTATTCTTTTATACTAGCTAGTAATTAAGAAGTATGTTGCGCACATTACAGTGTAAACATTGTATTTAGTAGGATTTTTAAGCTTCGATTTTAATAAAAGATTGCTCCTGGCAACTATTAAAAAGAGCATATTTATAAATGTTAATTATGTGGTTCTTTTTTCCTTTTGGATTCTGCCTTTCCTGTTTAAAAAAAATTCTCTAGTTTATCTTTTCTCATCATTTTGAGGTAAGTGTGTAAGATATGTGTTACAATTTGAAACACATTTGTTATATTCACATTATTGTGTAAAATTATTAATGCAAATTCATTAATCGGAATAAATAAATGAGACGATTGGGTTGAATGGTAATTCTATTTATAATGTTATGAGCGGATTAGAATAGTCTAAATAATATTCAGATATTAATTAATATTTATCGTTAACTTATTACATTTATAGTTTAATGAATTATTTAAATAGAAATGGAATATTAATCAGTAAAACCCTGACTAAAAAACAACAAAAAAGCCGAAACTCAATTTGTCATCTAGAGGTTACAAGCTTATCATTTTCTTTTCTCTATATAATTAATACATCTGAAGCAATACTATTTCTAAAGTCTACTCATCATGTAGGCCTTAGGCTACATTAAACTGAAGTTGCAGCTCTAGTCAACTGAACAGCCCCGTCCGTCGTTCTCTGCCATCGAGTATCGATCGCAGCCTTCGTTCTCGCTCAATTGATGAACCATACATATATACTGCAGTATGAGCACCATAAATAACAAATTTTTAATAAAAATAGGGAAATAACAATAAATAAAAATTGTGTTGTGCTAGACTTTCAGGGAATTGGTTCGATGAACTCAACTCGCTATAGAGTGATGATTTTACTAATTTTAACGAACAGTTTAAACATGCAATTGTAGAATATGAAAAGAAACAGTAGACTAGCCCAACCTCTTTCGAAAAATGTTTTTATATTGCCTTGCTAACTTTTTCTTTGAAAAGGTTTTGTTCCATTCTAATTGAATGTTTTCGTGTTCATCAAGTTAACTTTGCCTAATCATGTTTTTCTTAACTCTACCTATAGTAATATTCATTAAAAAAATATTGTTTTCATATATTTTAAACATTAATATTTCTGTTCCCTATAAAGGTTTGTTTCTTCGCGCGTTGAAACTTTTTAGTCCACATTATATCCAGGATGAATTTAGTTATATCTGTAATTCTCTTACCGAAATTGACTATACTGAACATGTTTTAAATTTTTAAAAATTCGCAGTATATATCTTTTTTTTAATTAACAAAACAGTAGAACATGATCTCCTTTTTCTACTTCTAATAAAATCCCTCTCCCATATACATACAACCGCTTTTAATTCTAATATTAATCACATTATTAAATAATGTTGAAATATAATGCGTAAATTGAATAATACAAATATATTATTGAATCAAGGTAAACTGTAACAATTACCCGTCTTCATATGTACAGTGAAACTGGTTGAGATTTAAATAATCGTTTGAAAGTAGACCTGCAATACAAATCTGATAATGGTATTTCTAATCACATTTATGTTTACAATCCCCCGAATTTTCTAATACTTCTATTATGCACTATTTTCAGAAATTTTAAATTTTATAAAATTATTTAATTATAAATTATTCTCTCTTTTATACCGCTTACTTTCCGTGAATGCCTTTTGTGAAAAGTATGTAATGTATTTATTGTATGTAATCATTTATTTTCATTACATTTAATGGGTTATTTTCTTGTAGTTTTCATTGTACACTTGATTATATGAACATTCGAAAGCTCAGATATGTTTTTTCAATCAAATGTTTTATCCTTTAAGTGGTTTTATTATTTATCCATTATTTAAAAGTGGCCAATCAATACTTGTTAGTTGCTTCATTATAATTTGAACATGTTAGTTCATAATTTAAGCCGCTATAATAATTCTGTGTATATCGTTTCACTATTAATACTTTAAAATACAATTAATATGATAAACAAATGTTTATGCCGCTTATATTTTATGGTATACGCATAATATATTTTAGTATATTTTTTTAATAAAGGACATTTATTTACACTTCAATTTTTTTAAACTCTTATTATTATGAATTCACAACTTCACTGATTTTTAATTGTTCAAAATGTTTAGGTTGAATGAGTTGATGAACAAATGGTTATCATACACTGCCGTTTATTTGAAAAAGTTTATTCACTCATTTTCCTAGTATTTTATATGTATATTTTACTTGTATCAGTATATTATGTTATGTCTATTATTAAAAAATGTATTGTAGGAAGTTGTATAGGCATATCTCAAGCATTAGAAAAAACAATTATTAATTTGTTTTAGGTATATTTGATACTCAAGGTTTCAAAATTTATTTAATTCCAGAACTCTAACGTAGGGTATTACATTATTTTCTAATGTTTTGAGACAAGTCAATATTTATGTTTATCCTGAACTATAACTAAATATAGATGAAATAGGTTAACCGTTTATGATTTCTAGTTTGCTTGTTAGCAATTAAAGTTGAAAATGATTGCTTGAGTTTTCAACGGACTGTGCAATTGACGAAAACTATTTAAATTACTTATATAATATGTTTTCCAGCACCATATTATAGTAAAATTAGAGTAGTTAAACACTAAATATAAATATATATATATATATAAATTATTAATATTATACTTTGTAATAGTTTTAATTTAATATATGTTTTTTGCTTTATGTATTTATTTTAAAAAGCTATATTTTTATAAAAATAGTGGATGACTATATTCCATTTCACTCCTCAAAATCACTACAAAAAGAAATTTAAATTAAGAAAGAAACACATTATCAAAGCGACTGCCATATATTGTAGTATTATAATGTTATTAAGATAGTTCAAAGGAAAAACAACAATCACCACCATATTTTTATTATATTATTAGAATCATTTATATTGAATCACAAATGTTAAATTAAAATATCAAAATTAATTAATATTAAAAAAATAAGGAGCATTTAGCTAGTTTGAAATGTTTAAAATGTATTCGCTTTAGTTTATTTAAAGTCATTATAATTATTTAACAATTATTTTAATATAGCTATACTGTTGATTATGAACGGTAACAGGGCATCATATTTTATATTCACATTTAGTATAAATCAAACATTAGTAATAATCTTAATATAGCGTTGCGCAAATGAATGTTATCTATTGGGACTTGGACTCACTAACATTAAATGTTATTATTTACATGATGAAAAATAAGCACATATTTAATATAATGTTACATGAAACATATCATATATGACAATTACAATACGAATGAGTACAATCATTTTAATACGGTAACTCCACTCAAATCTGGGCTATATAGTTATTACCGAATAAATAGGTTTTTAAAGCGCTGCAAGAGAGTAGCCATTTCTGATCGGAACTTCTTATTCATACAGGAGTAAATGATGGGATTCGCGGCCGAGTTTAGGAAGTAGAGGTAAAAGAAGAACCGGCGCAAGTGTTGCGACACTGCCGCGTTGCCAGCTTTATAGGTCATCTGATGGGGGAAAATAATATTATTGATGATCAGCATGTGTGGCATATAAGAGGCGATGAATGTCACCGTGATCAATCCCAGCGTCTGTGCTGTTCGAATATGCGGCTTGGGTCGGCGACAACCACTCTGTTGCTCACTGGCTTGTCGTTTACGAGACATACGATACAATTGGAATCTATTGGGGTGAGATTTGCGCGACGATCGGTCTATAACGGTCTCTTCTTCGAGTTCAACCTCGTTTTGGTGGTCACCATTTTTGATCATTTCTATTTTGGTTGAGGGTTCATAGCTCATTATAGTAGAGTCGAGGTTGATCTCGTGCTCATTGACGTTCAACTCGTGTTGTAGTTCGCAGTTTGGATTGTTTTTTACAGTAGAAGTCACGAGTGGTTTATCATCCTGTTTAGGTAGGGAGGATTTTGGGACACCATAGCGTTTGTCTCGAAGATGCTGACGCCACCATACAAATGTAAAAATAAGTGTATACAGCACAGTAATAACTACAAACATGATAATGAAGACAACAAACATAGTCGTTTGATAATAATGGTATTGTGTGTCGGTAATGTAGCGTTTGTCTACCTGGCACTGACCTACGTTGGTTTCGTAGTTGGAATAGTTAAAAGCATCTTTCTGATCAAAGTAAGTGTGTTTCATTTGATTAGGGACGATACCGTGAAGGCCTCTTGGATCATTGGACCCATTAAAACCACGTGGTGACATCATGAAGTCAAACGGTTCAATCTTAATTTTGACAATACCGTTGTGCAGTCCCATTGGAATGGCGAGTGCTAGACCAACCAAGGAGATAACTAGCAGCGCCAGCATAACCATACGACGTTTCATTTGAATTCCCGGCACAAAGCAGATGAGCAGGAATCGGTCGACCGCAATTAGCACAAGGATCAGCGCGGAAATATGAATGAAGAAGGCCTTGACAGTGACATGCAGTTTGCAGATGACGTCAATAGTGTCCCTCTGCCAGACCACCCAGTAGAGAGTTGCTGGGATGTCGACCAGGAAGATGACGATGTCGATTCCAGCGAGTACAATGATGAACAGGTTGGACACCCCTCTAAAGTTGAGGGCGGCGCTGCCCCCCTTGCCACCGGTGGATCGAAGCTTGGGGAGTAGGTAGAAGGCGTAGATCACCAGAGCATTGCCTATCCCGCCAACCAGGCCTACAATGCAGAGCACGATTGTGAGGAGGATGAGAGTGGGCAGGAACCGCTGGATCTCGACCTGTTGCATCCGATTTGATGTGAACTTGAAGGCGTCGTTGCTCAGGCTGTACAAGTTGCCGTCGAGGCTGAGGCTGCTGTTCAGAATCATTATTGGGATTCACTGATGGTAGCACTGAAGCTGGAAGTTGTGTCAAAGTAGAAGTGAGTATGGGAAAAACCTGAAAGAGTCTGTCAACGTTGTCTAGTATAAATATTATGCTTTTTTATATGGATTTGCTAGTTACGTATAAAAATATTCTCATAACATTTATTCTGCATTATTATTATTTCTAGCTCAGTATATAACTGAATATAAAATGAAAATCTTTGAGAGCCTTCTAAAACAACTATTTATATAAACATGGGTATTTAAATAAGTTCATATTTTATTTCAATATCACATAAAAATGTACACAGTTCCATGCGTATGCTCTCATATTTCGGTCGGAGTATAATTGTTAGGTTCAGTTTTTGTGACATCCTAGGAAAGTTTTAACATTTTATCAAGACGCGGGAACACTGTGTAAACTAAACAAAGCTTTAGTGTAATTAATTTATCTAATTATGTGTTAATTACATTGTTTTAAAAAAATGCTATATATAAGCAATTCGTCAAATAATAAAGTTATATTTAAAAAAATAGTTTATTATATGTAACTTACTTTAAACGTTTTTAAGGTAAAATCGACACAGGCCAATAAATTCAGAAGCAAATATTAAAGGGAATTCTGAATAAGAGCTAACGGTTTTTTCTAAGTATATTCTTTATTATTATATAGAAGAATATTTAACACAAGTGAAAATCTTTCTTGTGATTGGCCATAGTTATTTGTTAGTTTAAACCGATTGGGTTCGCTAGTATTATCTCCCACAAATGATAAATGATTTCTGCTTTCTGCCCACAGTAGCGGGTCGAGGAGCTAGCAATCTTGAAAAGGCGGGGGTTGGCTAAGCCTAAACTATACTATGCAATATTATTATCTTTTGATCTTCCATTTTGCGGAAAAGCAAAAGGCAAATACAAGTAATTAACAAGTATAAAAGGTTTAAAAACGTTACAGTGAACAGATAAATCAACAGAACTATGTTTTTTAAATGAAAAGAGTGGGTGTATCAAAAACATAATCGGGAAGGGAGTTCTAATATCTGACGACTATGTTTGAATAATTTTTTTATGCATTTTAAGAGTATAATATTGAGTATCATATCCCAAATTATCAAATTTAGAATATTCGCTCTGGTTTCAAATCAAGAAGTCCATTTATAATATTAAAGCAGACATACATATTAAAGTAAATACGTCTGTATTTAAAAAGATTTTAATTCAAGATCAAATAATCTCTATCGATCATGCACATCTATATGGCAATTGGAGCGGATTTGTTTGGTGAAATAACGTTGAACTTTTCAACTATCTTAATATCCTTAATTAACTGAGGACTTCTATCAGTCAGTCGAGCAAGATTGCAAAATTGAACGAATTTATACCCTAAAAACGCGATCCAAAAGTTTTTGATATTTGGATTAAAAACACTTCATGATAGAATACTATCTGGAAGAAGCTTTTTGAAATTATCCTACAATGAGTTGAGAATCAAAGATTTGCACTGAACATGACACTAATTATTGAAATTCTTGACGAAAATATCGCTTTTAATACACGAAGTTTCCATGTTTTAAATCAGTCAATAAATGTAGATACTTTAATAACCAAATTTGAATTAATGTCTGTATTATCTGCGTAAAGTTTAATTTTGCAATTAGAGCGTTAACACACGATGTGACATACTTTATATAAAATATATACCAGTGGCCTGATCACTAATTCTTGAGAAACGCCGCTAAAAACATAAATTGATATTGTAAGTCGCTATCAAGTGCTGCATTTTATCATCTCAATTTGAGAAAATGTTCGATACAATTCATGTTTTGGAATAGCTGACTGTGTCAAAGGTTTTCGCATAATCAATGAAAATAGCATCGGTTCTGAGTCGATTATTATTAGTAGTAACCTTTTGCAACCTTTTTTAAGATAGGCTTGGTAATGACAGTCAATTATTATTAATATCTGTATGAAGTATACTGTATGTATATATAAACTAATTCTTGATATGTTGGTTATTTTCCGTTATGAAAAACTTGATTAAACTTGTGGTAATAGATTACCATTATAAATGTGTTCTGTCTACCAATATTTCTAACAACCGACATGAAGTAAACTATACATTGAATAACAGACGTTGAATTTCAGGCCAACTATATTACTATTAAATTTAACAGGCATTTATAATATTTTTTATGGAATTTAAAGTAATGTTAACCGAGGTAATGAGTGGTTTCAGTGTTTTTTTTGGGGTTTTCGATGTCTTAATATTAATCCACAAACAAATAGGGAAAATATTTTCGACTAAAAATTTTCTGAAGACTTTTCTGAATCTGCACCCATTTTCATAAATAAAATAATTATATACACCTCTTTCAAATGTTGACTGAAATGATGTAATAAAAATTAGCTGACGGTTTAGGGGGTATGAAAAAGATATTTCATACACACATAAATTGCTTATAGTTTATCCACATTACTCCAAATATCTAAAGAGATTTAAGATTCTTTATAGAACATTTTTCTCTAAGGATTACTACTCTCTTTAATTAAATGCAAATAATCGGATGATGCGGAGGTTAATGTTGGTTATTTATATGATTTTAGCAAAGAGAAATTTTGAGTAAAAACTTTCGTTCGGAGAGTACTTAGACAATTGTATATAGGATTCTATAACTTATACCTCTATTGAGATTGACCTGTGCTGTCTGCATTGTATATTATTAATTTTTATTCAAATGTGTACAATGTTGATGCTAAGAATGTATTTTAAAATAAGTATAATTAACTTCAACTAGAATTAGTGTAATATTATAATAGCATCTTGTTATCAATGTTTAATTATTTATGCATTTTATGGCAAAAAAAGTTATATTAATTTCAACTTAATTTTTTAAATAATGAATCATTAAATAAATATATGGAATATCTATTGATATTAAATTCAAACAGTTTTATATAGTAACATAATTTATTTTGATAACGCATTTGATTTTCACAACTTATTAATGGTAAAAAAAAAACATTAGAATTTCTTTAATTTTTTTTACTGTATTAAGTGTTTAGCATTATACTTCCATCTTACATTTAATTTTTATTAAATATGTATCCAAATATATTACACTATTGTTAAATATTAATATATTAAACGATGTTGATTCTCCTGAAGCTATTTGAAAGTATTAAAGAGGAGTTACGAATTTATAAATAAATGAAATATATTATTATTTGTCACATATTTTCTTTAATTTGTAACTAATTCGTGGCATTAGTAGAATTCCAACTTGTACATCCTATTGAATACATAAATGTATTAAATACTATAGTATTATATTAACAGTCAACATCATATTATTCATGTTAACCCTCATTTTCTCTTAAGCACGATAACTGTCAGGTTGGGTGTCTATTAAAAATATATATTAATGTGTTCACATAAAAAAATAGTTTATGATTTATTAACTAAAAGTAAAATCAAGTTTATATAATATTTTTAGATAATTTCTTTTTAATTACCTTTTCTAATTTGATAAAAAAACAACGATACAGTTAAATGGATTTTAATTTGTCAGGTTTTAGTTTATTTAAGGTTTGAAAACTATTAATTTCAAGTTAGTGAGGTTATTTTTAAAATACTCGAACATTTCGTCCTGCACTTAATTCTATGAGAGACGAAGAGTCAATTTACTTATAACAGTTACTATTTATTCCATATTGTTAACATTTTGTAAACGAAAATAAAATTATTTTAATCTACTGATACAATAGGTAATTTATTTAATATATAATATTTAAAACAAATGGTACTTATAATTATTTTTAATGAATACTTTTATGTGTATGTGTATTTCGTGTTTGTATTTGTACAGAAAATTAAAAGATAATGCGACTTTATAAATTTATTGTATGTAATAAAAGTGGTATAACTATAAATTTGAAATAAATACAATATTTTCGCATTACTAATTGTCGAAATTTTAGTAAAAAAGGTATAATAATATAATAAATTAATAAAAATAATAAATATTGAATAATAAAAAGTATAAAAATAATATGTTTAGAAATGTAAATAATACGTTTATTTTGTGTAATTTGATTATATCAAATTATATGTAACATAAGTAATTAGAAGTCAACACAATTTCTTCACTATATTAATTGAATGATCAAGGCTGAAAAAGTCTATTAATATATATTGTTTTCTAAGTGTATCTTAAGTACTACCTTATTTATGTTACATTTGTGAACTATTATTTACGGCAGCTATGCAATTTGAAAATTTATAATTGAACAGCCTTTTTTTCAATAATCTTAACACGGAAACCTCTGATCTCTTTGAAGTAGGTGAATGAACTGAACTGCCTAGTTTCAACTGTTTTTTTACAATTCGTCTGTTTGCAGAAATTCCCGGAAGATGGCGAGAAACTGTTGCGAAATCAGTCTAATCTCTGCGCTTACATTTTCCCCGCTGATACTGATACTGTGCCTTCGACAGAAGTCTCCGCTACGTCTCAATGTAAGACAGACTATGATGATAAGATAACATTTTAACTGTAGCATAGTTCTACCTCTATCCTAGATACAATTGTTGTCGAAGTTACAGTCGATTACAGCCTTTACATTAATAATTAATGTTTTGTCGCATTTGGTGACGATTACCACCTTTTGAGAGTAATGCCTACATATTATTTAGATATGGTTATTGTCCAGTTGTAAAGTAAACAAATGTAACTTATGATTATTTACAATTATTATAGACAATATTATCGTGTTTTATTTAATGTAAATAAAAAATTTAAAGTTATATATATTTTAATAATAATTTTCTCTAATAAAATATTATTTCAATAATCTATATAATGGTTATATGTCTCGGAAGTATGAACTTGTTACATGTTACAAATAATTGAAAAAAACACAAAATCAAACAATATGTATTTTTTTACATTTAAATATATATTCTGTAGCAACTATTCTTTGTATGTCCCATACTATTATATATTTCGAATATTTATTTTAAAAGTTGTTATTTTTAATTAAAATAACTAAATAAAATATTCAATGAAGCTGTTGGTCATCTGATTGCTTGTTGGTAGGCCTATTAACATCACGTAATTTATACGTGCATTTTGAAAATACTAACAATCAGATACCTTTTTTATTTTGTAATTGAGTGTAAGACCAGAGAACTATTTATATAATATGTTTATGATAATGTTTTTTAGGATTCTGTTATCTGATTGGTGGACAATAAGTCGGTATTAAAGTTACCTGAAGTCAATTTTTTTGTTTTTAACGCAATATATTTGAATGATCAATTCCTCTTTTATTTAATGATGGCAGGTAATTTGTTTTACAAATATTTTTTCTCCAAATGTAGGTTTAGATCTTCACTGATCCAGAGATCTGATCGCATTGTCCTAAAGTGAAACATGTTCCCACGGCTCAGTGTTGACTAACTTTAAATAGCTTATTATCAAAATGTCTTTTAATGTTTGATCATAATATATTAATATTTACATTTCTGTTAACATGTATTGGCAACATTGGTGATGAACATCATTTGAAGAAACCAGGCAGCATAATTCAGGCTTCTTCTGTGCCAATATAATATGGTTCCGTTGAGTATTTACATTCAAATAGCAGATACTTTGTGGGAAATAATAGTCTATCAATATTCTTCAATTGACAATCAGGTGGTCTGTCAGGCTATCTTTCTCTTTAGTCGACATCTTTCTTCTTTCTATAATCAGCGGTCGGTAAATTACGTCTGCTGAATCCGAGTTGTTAACTTGAGCTAATTCATATTTTATAATTGCTGGATACTTCATTCTCTGTCAGGGAATATTTTGTTGCCGTTATGTTTAATTTTATGTTCTACATATTTGAACTAAATTATTATTTTTCACGAGTCAGGAAAAATGTTTCATATGTTAAAGCTTTTGCTGTATTTATTCTCGCGAAGTCATGTATCATGTTGCGTTTTTTCAATTTTGTTAATTTATCGGACATTGAGCTCGCATATCTTATTGTATTGTAGCATTGTTTAATAGACAATATTGTAAAATCGAATCAGTATAAACATGTTGTATAAGTTCTTTGAATGTTATTTAATTGTTCTCTACCAAACTGTCGATATAATAATGTTGACATTTACTGCCACAACTACAAAATAATGTCAAATAATTGGAGAAAAACTCAAAAGTCTTACTCATAGTTATTGAGTATATATATTTATTATTCAATTTTCGAAATGATCGAATTTCGTATGCATAAATAATCTTGGGATGATATTATGCACACCCGGCATATATATTTGTCGTCAAACTTGTTCGAAGAAGAGCCACAAATTTAATGTTAAAACACATTTTCTTGTCAATATTTAATTCTGTATGTTTATCATTTACAATTTTCTTCAAACTAATCTACTTCTATGGCTTCAATAATATAAATGCGAAGTGGATCATGACCTAGAAATAATAAATGTAAATACATATGATAATGAAAGGGATAAGCAGGCTGCACTATTATATATATGTTTGAACGTGAATTCAAGAGGAAATGAAGTTGAAACATCATGTTTAAATTTGTTTTTTAATAAACTAGTGTAATACACAAATACACTGTTTTAATATATAAGACACCTTTCGTGAATACGTTTTCCGTTTTCTAAATAAAAGTATCATTATATTATATTATATACATTTAGTTTTAAATAGTATATATATATATATATATGTTTTAACAATGTAGAAAAGTATCCATGAAATATATATTTAATCTTTCAAAGTTGATGTGTGAGGGAGTGTTAATCTCTTAGATATTCCAGCAAAGGTTAAATATATAAACCTCACGTCACATGCTGCTTATAGTATTATCTGCAAATATATGTTTTTATATGTTAAGGACTATTTTACCGTTTCTTTATTCGCATTAAAATGAACCAAAGTCTGTAATGTATATTTTGTCATGCTTTTTTGGTGGAGCACTATGGAGTACTATACTCAGGGACACTCGACATTTTAATAATCAATAACATATCTATTTCCAAATGGTACTTGAGAAGCGCCATGATGTTATATAGTGGTTGCTGTAACCTCACGAAGTGAACATATTATTATGTATGGGGAAGTTTTGAGAGTTATATTTTCTGTATTCGCTTCATTGGATCTCATTTATGTGTCTTGATATTGTGCAAGTAGTTCTCATAATAGATTTGTTTGGTATAATCGCACTCACACAAGATTTAAGAAGCAGTTTATGATTCCAAGTATTACTTTGTCATACTAAATAAACAAACTATTTCCAATAATAAATATATGAATGAAAAAGATACGTTTCTTCACATAACCTTTTGTTTTGTTTTCTATCTTAATCGGTTTTGACATATTTATACTAACAATTTATTTCTATTGGTTCTAATATTCTATTTTATTAGTTGTTTAAATACTTTTTGAAACATACTTCACATTGCCGTTATTTATGTAAATATACGATGTATAATATAATTAATATTAGCTAATGAACTGCATGAACATATATTTAACTATCAACATTTTCAGTGATCAACACTGTTGTCAAAGATTCAAATAAATAAAACTTGAACATGCTATATATGTTAGTCAAATTTTTAATAGAAATACAGATTTTTTTGTTTAAAGTTGATTGTCAATGGAAATATAATATTAAATGATATGATATCAGTGGCGCCCGTAGGATTTTAAAAACTATACGCACTCCGTCTAGGGGGCGTTTTTTTACCAGGCGTTAGATGACAATATAGAAATAATTGGTAAAAAAACTAGCTAATAATAAACTAACTATGAGAGTTTATCGCATTATACTTATCTGTTTGAATATTTGGTTTTGTATTCTGATTAAAGCAACAATTACTCTTTTTTCATCATTATTTGTGTTAATGTATTACATTAGTTTTATATATTTATTGATTATATACAGAGAAATAGGTTTCTGTCTTTATTTCGTAATTTATTATTATAATAGCAATTTTGATTTTCCATGAACTTCAGTTTGATTATGTTGTTTGTTATTTGCTTAATAGTGAACTTTGAATACTTTTATACCACATTTAAGAAAACTTTTCTTTTCGACAATAAATTTTGATTACATTATCAATTGGACTACTAAGAATCCATGGTTTGGTAGAATATATTGAAATTGAGAGTACGCTTTAAGTTTTAATTTGAAAATTATTTCATTTTATTTTGAAGCCCCTCTCAATTTAAGTATGTAAAATATTATAATAGGGTATTGCCATCCTTGACAATGTTGAATATTGACAATATAATATTGAGCCAAAGTTTTTCCCGCCCAATTAGTTTTCAAAAAACAGGACTTATGAATATTATATTTGCCGAAACTATTCAGGTTGATAAGTTCCCTTTTATTCTGGATTAGGAGTCACGACAGTAAAGACTGCTCTCAGAAATGACTGATAAATAGCTGCTCTCTGCGATAGTATAATCTTGTTGCCTTCTATCCGGCGTGTTCATTAAAGATGGGGAGCTGAGTGAGTAGGCTATAGACAGACTAGGCTAGGCTGCTGCTGCAGTTTACCTTTTATGTGCTGCCCTGGTTGATTGCTGCTCTGGAGTGTATGATCAATAAATACATTTAGAACAAATAAGGTGGAATTAGGTGTATCTTTCAGTCGTAGTCGGGTACAAAACGGTTTATTTCTGGGATTCTATTCCGGGTTACATTGTGTGATGTTAACATAACCTTGTGGTTTTCTTTTTTAATAAAGTTAAGCTTTCTGTTTGAAATTATTTTGAATTATTAATTAATTCTTTAATTATTTAAAAATTAGGAAGGCAAGATGAAACGAAAAATTATGGAAATTCATTTAGGTAAAGTAAGAATAGAAATTTAAAATTCAATTTAGTTGACATTATTCTTTTTATTTCATTAGAACAGCATTTATATATTACAGTTATTAACAGTTAAAATGACATTTTTAGAAAATGGATAGGCCCCTACTGACATCAAATTAAAAATATAGAACTTTTAGTACAAAAACATATATATATATATAGGATAATTATTAATCACCAAAATTCAAAACATTAAATTGTAAAATTATATGATAATAACGGATGGATCTTATGCATATATATAATATATAAATAGTTTTTTTGCTCATACTTTATTTTAATAATAATTAAATCAAGCATTTTTTATTATCAGAATTGTTACTAAATTGTATGGATATGGAGATAATTTTGATTTCCTACTCTGTACTAATGGAGCCAAAACCCTGAAACGAGTCTGCAGATGGATTAGCCTGTCGATGGCTGTATCTGTAATCATTGTCTTCATCTAGCTATACTTATATATCGTAACATCACATGAGAATTTTGATTTTAATTCAATTTTTTGTTAAATATTATTAAATTGATGTTTTACATTATTGTATATATTATATTAAGAATGCATTATAAAAACATTCACCAATTAATATATATATATATATTTATCGTTATAATAAGTAAAATTAAATAAAAAATATATTGTAATATTATCAATAGTGTATTTTGTCGAGGGATTTTTTAATTTTTTATAATTTGCATTTAATTAGTTTCATGCTTTTCATTTTTTAGATGAAGACAATTATTACTTTTGCAAATATAGTGAGGTATTAAATCAGTTTTTTTTATCAAAATGAAATGTTATAATAATACTAGAACAACGTAATATTTTATTATATTATATAAATGTTTAGAAATTATTTTTATTGCAAATATGGCATAATTTAACATTCGATATAATTAATCACATTATATGATTAGCGTACTTTAAAAGTTGTCATTGTTAAAATTTATTTTATTTCCAGTCTTTTTAATGTTTCAGTAATTTTATATGCACACAATTAAAAAAAGTATATAGGTGTAAAAATACTATTGTCGTCTGTAACACCAAATGTTATACCACCAACTTGCTGACATTGATTTCTTCCCGACAATATTATCTATCGGCAGTTATATACTTGATGCCCATTTTCTTGTGGTAGAAGCGTAACAACGGCGACTACAAGGGTTTGTCTTCAAATTTATTCCAGGTTTCTTCCCCGCTTGCCCTTTTTATTTCGAGTTTTAAATTAACCCAGTTATGGAGTTGAGGGTAGAGGGGGGGAGCGGAGAGGGCTGATTTCTATTTTTATGCAACTATTACTTTTTTCCTGTGATATGTTCGGTGCTATCCACTTGAAGAGAAATATCTATCTACACTATACTATACTAAACTATACTATGCCGCTCCTGCTTGGGACAGAATCAACAAGAAGGACTCACACTCACTACTTCTTTCTCTTCATCTCTTCCAAAATCGACCAATTCTTAGAAGAATCGCACTCCTCTGTCAACCGGATGATTTGAAAAAAGTTCTATAAACAATTCTTTATATGCTTTTTACACTATTTTGTGTCAAAATTAGAAGAAAAAACAGTCGAAAGTGCTTACCGTTGACATAGAGATTAGTTTGGCACCTAGCAGGCGCTGTTTTTTTTTTAATTTTAAAATTATGTATTTATGACTTTGAAATACAAATAGTATGTATATTGTGACCGACCTATTCAATAGTTTTGTTCTTATAAGTTAAATATTTAGAAATATAATCTAGATGTTATGGTTTAGAATTACATTTTTATAGTTCAAACATATCATACAAAAATATATTTTGTTATTGATTATAAATGTTTACATCAATTGATTGCGAGAGCCTATTGTATCACCCAAGTTTGTTTGTGGCTTTATTCACTAGTTTAGGTTTCAATGAATGAATGAAATGGGTGGAGTTTCAGATATAATTAAGATAAAGCGTGAAGAATGTGGCTTTCACTGGAATATTCGGAATATTTGCTGTTATTTCTGACCTTCCTTTACATTACTAGTGTCGTCTATATTTGCTGTCATTTCTGACCTTCCTTTACTAATGTCGTCTATATTTGCTGTTATTTCTGACCTTCCTTTACATTACTAATGTCGTCTATATTTGCTGTCAAAGAATTTTAAAATATGTGTTTGTTTTGTTTTGTTTTATTTGTTTTTCTTGTTTTTTTCTTTGTTTCGTTTGTTTAAGTTGACAATAAAAGTGTCCGCAACGTATTCTCTCATATTTTATACAATTTTGTCTATAATTTCTAATGACTAAATCAAATGCTTCTTATTAATAGATAACTTAAATAAAGTGTGTGTGGGGTATTTCATTTTATTCTAAATTGATTTTGTTAATTTTTACTGTTATTTCAACCTAGATGCACCGTAGGCGAAAGGAGGGTTAAATTAACCCACCTATGTAAATATTTAGTATCTACTTTATTAAATGTACTTCCTATTCAATATATTGAAGTACTTGTTGACGTAATACATAACTAAAAGTGCGATAAAAAAACTAAACATATCATATTTTTAATATTTTGTCTGTGTCAGATAACATGATAATTGTAATAACATAGGCAGTTAACGAAGCATTAGACTGAATGATGGGAGATCATTTTGACCCCCTTTCCCACCTCCGGCTAAACATACTTCCAGAAGCGCCTAGTGCTGCTAGGTTCATTTAAATTAGAAATTAAATTATGTGATTGAAATAGGTTAAGTTATTTAAAAAAAATATTTTAGTAATTTCTATTTCTATTAAAAAACAATATTTAAAATGTAAAAAGCATAAATTGTGTTTCAATGAAATAATAGTTTTTAATTCGAAAAAATTATTCTTTCTTTTACCAAGTGGATAAACGTGATTGAAATTTCCTATTATTATGACGGCAACTATTATTTACAGGACCACACTTTATATCTTTGGTATCTTTTATTATCGAAAATTTCGACTAAATTGGACTAATTAATTTTTCCAAGAGTTTTAACTCCCTAGAGGCTAATGTTGCAAATTTTATAGCCACACCCACAGTGTAAGTTTACGGAATCACGGAAATATACCTCATGAGATCTCTGCTATTCTATGGAGCCTTCTAGATTATTGATTACAATAGATTATGGTTAATAGTTATTGTTAAGAAAAATAAGTTGTTCAAACTTTTTGAAATAAAGTTGATTATTCTCTAACACGAAGGCATGGTTTCCATTATTGAATCAAAATAACATTACTACCTATTTGTAAGTTTAAAATTGATATGAGAAATTCGTCTTCGACTAGACGAAGCGGTAAACCACTATAAAATGAGTTCTGAGCTACAGATTTATCTTGTTTATCTTATTTTCGAAATATAACGAATATGTTATTATATGTAACAACAAGGTATACAATGCTGAATTATAATAAAAGAATATGTACGTGTATTTATTAATTGTAATTTAAATATCGAAATGAAAATGTGACCTTTGAATTGTTTTCGATAATTGTGTGTTGATTTTCAGATATAATAATCAAAATGTACTTTTTATTTCTGATTTTAAAAATTTGTATCTTTGTATGATTTCCTTTTATTACTTATAGTTGTGTGATTTTTTCTACATTTGCATAAATAAAAACACAGGTAAAGACTATACGAGGAATTTGTGCATAATGCCATGCGTGTTTATTTCTGTTTGATGTAAATCAAACATAGGTAAGCATGTGTCGGTAATGTGATTTGACCTGAGGCCCTATACTATGATTCTGTTCTCGTTAATAAAATACGTTGTGTCTGAATACATAGTTTTAGTCATGCATCCCATGCAATCTGGTGTTGCTATAATAACTGGGAACTATGCCTATGGAACTAGAGTGGTTGTGACCAAGGTATACATTCGCAGTGTAGTGAGAAAGTGTTTTACGAAGAAGTGAGGAAGTTGTCTGAGCGCAAACAACGATCAACGATCAACAATAATAGAAATTTCATAAACTGATGACTGATGATGATACAAAAGCTGATGACGAAATCAGAGAAACAACCAATAATATGGATGTCGAATGTTCAAACGAGCTTTTCCTGTTCAGAGTAGTTATAATAGAAATACATATGGTATAAAAAAATATGTATGATCATTTTAATCTTTAATTAATTATTTAACAATTTATTTTTTTAAATATCCAATCAGTTGAAGGTAATATTTACCATCCTTTTCTATTCTAAACTATATTGACTGTTGTCTTAGGACCCCAATAATATGTATCTTATATATTATGAGCTTCAGTTAGACCTGGCATTTATATAATACGTTTACTTTTTCACCTGCTATAATTAACTTTTAAGGTGCTAAATGTTAGCCCTGTATAATACCTGCAACGCAAGTAGGTATACGTCAAATTAGTGTGTAAAGCAACAAATGTCAGATATTCCGATTTTATCATTCCGTGCACTAATCCACAACTTGGAAACACTTTTCTTTCTGGGTCTGGCATGTTCCACGGGCATGACGTACCATCTTGTCATGTTCCAGGCCCTTATGCTTTGCATTATGTACAAAGAATGCGTGGATTTGTTTTTGTATGGTGCATTGGATGTTTGTTGATACAAATACTTGCTAGAACTGTATTTTGTATTATTTATTTTGTCAATACTGCCCTTTTTGACAATCTAACAACGAATTAATGCTAAATGATCACATGGTTCTTCTTTTTCATTTTCTTACATATTTTAAAATAGTTTCGATGTTAGTATTTTACTATTATTATAAAAAAAATTTAAATAAAAGCTATGAGCAATTATATTGAAAATTATAAGTCAGGGAAAATAATTTTTGGTCAGGGAAAAGCAGGGAAAATTGTATGACTCCGGTGCTATGAACCCTGAAAAATCATAAGCCTTACTCATAATGTGTAGATAATATTGAGGTATATTCTCCGGGAAGATTGTATAAGAGTGCTCCATATGAGATTCTCCAGACCCAGGTATTAATGATTGTGTTATTCTATCTCATTTCCCAATCAGATGTCGACAGTTCCAACAAGCCGGCCGGAACTTCAACACAAAGTCATTTGACATCTTTGCCGCCTACTTCTCGTACACAGCTGGTAGTTTATCACCGAAAAATGGTGAGTGTTCCCAAATGGATTTCCATAATATGAGTTACTTCAATATGTGTTCTTCATATATGTACGACCATCTCTATACACATAATTATGGTTGTTAATGTAACATAAAATACGTTTCAATTGCCTACACATAATGATAATTAGTTGCAGTCAAGTATGTACTGGGTGTATGTCCATAGCTACGTAAACATGTGACTGAAATAAGATTTACAGCTGGTAGTTTCCTTTATTTACTTGCTCTAAATAATTTCCTGATTACACAACACAACACAACCCAAGAGGAATCTGCTCTCCACTCCAGATGCCCAACCATAACTACTTCCTGGCCAACTCGAAGTTCGTGTCAGACATCTTCGGCATGCCTCTGGTGCTGCCCCTGCCAACCGCAGCCCGAAACAGTCTGGTCTATCAGACTGTGTGGCGACATGTGGCGCGTTTGTTCAGCTCGACACTCAGGTTCGATCCTGCCACCTCCAATCATGCCCAGGACTGGTGAGATACCCCTGCCCCCTCTTACGGCTGTTAAAGTTATGTGACACGTAACCCTCAAAAAGGGTAAAAAATTACACTTTCGTCAAGACGTAGACTTTTAATTATAATAAGATAAAAAAAACTGATAACACTTATTTAAAAAAAATCCATTTTACTTGATATTTAGTTTAAAATTGTAATTTTCGAAAAAAACGTTTCCGTTAACTAAGGTATATACAACATTATTTATTTTGTGTAAAATCATGAATCAGTTGATTTGAGATGACATGATCAGAGATTACTTAGGTTGTCTCCCTAATGATAAAGATATTAACTACAAACTTATTCATTAGTAATTAATTCTTATTTCTGACGAAAAGCAATATGTCTTTGTATGTGTAAGCATCCTGTTCAAACATATTATCAGATGAACAAACTAATTTCAACATGGTTGAAGGAAATAATGTAAAATCGGAAAATTATTTAGATTAAAATATTAAAATAAAATAGCTAGCCTATAGGTAAATAAATATATTTATCATTTTAGATTTTCAATCACCTAGATCCTATTTTTGTATTGTTTTATTTATTCATCTTGTATGTTGCTATTTCCTATTTATAAGTGTACGTGCGTGTTTTACTTGTCATCTTATCATTTTAAAGAATATTTATTGAGTACATTTGATTATTCAATATAATTTTAGGTTTGATGCTAAAGTAACAATTTCTTCTACCTTTCTTGACTGGTTCTGGTTATTTAAAATTAGTTATAATATTAATTTCGAATTGTTTTATTAATATTTGTCATTTGTAGGCCTATTGTAACCTTGTAGGCTTATTCTTATTACTTTTATAGAGAAGTGAGCCATACTACTGATACTCACTACTTGATCATTACTACTAATAACATTTGTTTTGCTCTTTAATATTTATCACATAAACAATAGTGACTTGTTAAAACTGATATTCTACATAGGAAAATGTTTATTTATTTTTCTTTCCGTTTATCTTATTATCTTAACGAAATACAACACCCAGCTAAAATATTTGACAGACGTGTGATATAAAATATGATATTTCCGACTGTCGGATTTCAATTGAATGTATCACTTTAATTAGTTCCATATTTATTACGACAGATTGGTGCAATCAACAATGTTACGAACGATATTGAAATGATGAATTCGCCGGTAATTTCCCGAAAGAGCGTAACAGCAATATTTCATCTTTTCAAGAGAAGCATTTGAAAGTTAAAATTAAACGATTCAAAGATTATACATCCCAAATTGACAATATTAGGAAATTAAGCTAGTATAAGATGTCTATATAGAAATATATAATAAAATAGTCAAATATTATCTTATTTCATCTATAAAATGCTTTTAGAAACACTTACTTACACCTTATTGGGAAAAAAGAAGTTCACTTTCGCCCTTTTATTTTAGTTTTATGCATTTACGCCTTTTTGTTAGAGAATATAAAAATTATATATCTTTCAAAAATATATTATCAAATAAAATGCTTTTTAATATTAACAAAATAATAGTATAAATGATTGTATAGTACAGTATAAGAATGTCTAATATCATAAAAGGAATACATGCTTTGTCGTATATATATATTGTATATAAGATATATCATATATATAGGAGTAGGCTATCTAAGACCAATATACTGACCGCATTTATACTTAATAAAATATTAATTAAATTGAGTATTAATACATTAATTTGAGAGTAATATATTATATAAGAGTTATACATACGGGATTATGTCGTACATAGCAATTGTTCATAAATGTATAAGTACGCTAATATTGATAGTCAATTCAATATAATAAAAGGTGCTATAAAATGATTCCTGGTGTGGCAGAGAAAACAAAAGTTGATGAATGCATAGACTAACGATGTTGCAATCGCAAAGATTGCACAGGTCGGCGTATTTGGCCTTTTTGAGTTTAATAAGGCGATGATAGGCGGGTCTCAGTGGCTGACCCAGCAGTTCATTTAACTTATTCTTCTGACGACCTTCTGCAAGTGAGACAGTGTAGGATTGATTTTTTTGGTGTGATAATTTGAATGCAATAAAATCACACTTTTTATTTACACGAAGTGCTCTGATCTTGTCCCATAATAAATAACGGTTTCTTTCACTCAATCGTGCTTTCAGAAGAGCTGTTCTATTTCTGACATCTTTCCGATCAATCTATTCTCCAACTTCCATGACAGTCACGTATATGGCTTATTTATTCTACTACCAAGTATCAGAGGAACAAGCTGGTCGGGTACTGATACTGCCCCTTCAACTCTGGCTGCCATATTTATATTATGTTGAATACGCATAGAGTCTCCGCTGTTTTGGCCACGTGAAGGTGCTAGATAATAAATAGAAATACGCTCAATAGCTAGTGTTTGTACAACATACAGAAAAGCTATATACGAAACAAATACCCCAAGTCATGTATATTTCCTGCACACAGTGAAGTAAGTTACAAATATTTACTGTTGGATTAGTAGAATTAGCTGGAATAGGCTCTGGATCTGTTGTATTGTTTGGATTAGGTGGCAGATTTGTCAAATTGACTTGAGTCAGAAGTATTGAATCAGAAGTATTGACTGGAGTAGGCATTGAATCAGAAGTATTGACTGGAGTAGGCATTGAATCAGAAGTATTGACTGTAGTAGGCATTGAATCAAAAGTATTGACTGTAGTAGGCATTGAATCAGAAGTATTGACTGGAGTAGGCATTGAATCAGAAGTATTGCCGGGGTAGCCCCTGGACGCGAAAGATTTGTCTAAAACAAGAATCAAGAAGATTATTTGTAATATAAAATATTTGTGTCGTTTTAATAAACTCGACAAAATCTTATTTACTTATCTGCACAATACATTGAATAATATAAATGATAGAAAAACAACTTTAAATTAAAAAGTAACTCACCGATATAATCCTCGCAGAATGCAATGAATATAGTAAACACTACTGACTCAGAATTGAAAAATAAAAGTGAAATATAATTATCTAGGATTATCCAAAATATTAAACTGAGTAATCAAAATGTTGTAAAATCGGTAAATATTCAATCGAATGCCGTCAATCATGGAGGCCATACATGACTAGTGTTGAAACAGTGGTTGCCTTTGTATAATAAGTCTGGTGTATTTGTTTTTCATTGCGTCTGTCGGTAGTAAGCAATTGTTTAAAATGTCTGTCGGTTTTTGCTGTCAGTTTTTGCTGATTTTATGATCAAACCATTAATGTTTAAATACACACAAAGTACACAAATAGGCGGAACTAAAAAAATAACCAGAATTAACTTACCCCCTTTGGTAAAAAAACAAAAGCTATTTTCCCAAAATGGCACATCTGTATCTGAGTTACTAAAATTCGTACTGCTACACCATTTACACACCATAAAATATAGTATTATAGGAGGCTAAATTTTGGTCACTTACACCTTTTGGTCACTTACGCCTTTTGGAAAATTACCGGCGAATTGTCTCCCGTAAAATAAAGTTTTTACGATGACCACTTTTGGAACTAGCTCGAAACTTTGTGATTTATAAAAAAATTTCAAAATTTCTTTATTGTGGATTTTCTTTTTAAAAATATTTTACAGCAAGGAGATTATTATTTCCTTGTTGTATAGCTTTTGTAGCATTATCCTAAAACTTTACTCCTGCATATATTGTATTTATAAAATTTAAAAAAAGCATAATAAATGTTTATTCTTAATTTTCCCAGAGATTAGACAGGTTATTTGTCTATATTTCCACTAAATAAATTCTAACTCAATATATCATCACTGAAATAACAAAATATTAAATTGCTTTTATCACATAGCTGTAACAATATGATTTATATTTTATATAATTGTGAACTTAATCAAGATAATGTAACATAATATAATAAGAATGAACAATATCACGCTAAACACAAATCATTTCCGTACAACAATTATAATGTAATGTAATTATGATGTAATAAATCTGTAGCTTGAAGGAGAGTAGAACTTACTTTACATATTTTAGTACGAATTAAATAGTTTAAATCTATAGTTATTCTTATTATTAATTCATCCAAATTTACAAACAGCCTTTTGTTAAATAGCAATTAAGTATAATGTGCAAACTTCCAGTTGCTACATCTAATATTATTATTAAACTTAATAAAGATATCTGAAATAATGTTATAATCAATATATCATCTATTTCTAGTATCTTCAATTAATTATATTTTCAATTTTTTTTTCATTTTTAAATAATAAAGAATCTGTGTGTTTTTTATCTTTATTCTTTAATACCGAGAGTGTCTAAAACACTTAAACACATTCTCATACATAATAAGCTAATTGTTTAATTTTTAACTCAACGGTTACATTGGACATAATGTTAACACTATTAATAACAAAAAGGTCCTTTGTCATTGAATTAAAGGATCAACTTTATTTGAATCTTGTTTTGAGTATTTCTAATAAGAAGCTATAAATTCAATAAATTTAAAATTCGGCATCACCAGATGCGAAATAGAAAATTGAGTTAAATTGTATAAAATTTCCTTTGAAATGGTGTTTCATTGGTGTTTTAAGTGAATGTTGCTTTATTATTTCTTTTTTGTAGTTTTAATAACGATATCAATAAATCACTATTTAATAGAAACCAGAAAACCAATTTTCAATATTATTTATTTGAATTTTTCGAATTAATTGATTGCCCATCTTATATAAAATAATTTTTTTAATTAAAACTCTATTTATTATACATAGTATTATATATGATATATACGTACCTAATATACAACCAGCATTCAATATAGTTGACCATAATTTTCTTCAGTGGTATTTTTGACTCAGTCATGATTATATAGTGTCGTTAGTTATATTTGGAGCTGTCTAATGTTCAGGATTGGGTCTTATAATGTCATATTTGAGTTAATTTATAGTTTTTATTGTTTTGAAGAATTATTTTTTAATATGAGATATGGATCATTAGAAGCATTAAAAGTTTGATTGATGAGTAAATTATCAATATCCATTCTTGGCTGGGGTACAAGGCGATCAAGTTTTGTGCAAATTTTTAGTAACCCTTTTTATGGATTTAACTACTTTTAAACTAATTTTATACGACAAGCTTCCAATAAATATGTTATATTATTAAGTTAAACATTTGCAAGGGTTTAATTGTTTGTGTAAATTTAATTGTTACTCTGACATCTTACAGAATATGATTAATTATGAAGTCGTTATTGGTATTGGTAATGTTTATGATGAAATGGGTTATAGACTAAAATAAAATGTAATTGTTCATTCGGGATAGTCTATGCAAATGGTCAGAGCAGAGGACTGTATAATTTTAAAATTATTATAAAGTTGACATTATTTAGTCATAATTGACTTAAAATTTTTCCAAGCCTTGTTTTTGCAAAGTTTTCCTATCATTTGATACATTTAAAATATTTATGTTATAGCGAAATGACGAAATATTAGAATAAAAAATATTTTTCTTCCGGAATTGAATATATTTGCAAGATTATAATATATAAACAATATTTACACGGAAAGGGATATGTTATATTATTGGGCATGAATTATTTATGAGATAATGAAGACTGAATACTGAAAGTCTCAATTTTTTCATTTGATTATTTGATACAAATTGACCGAATTTTAATATGGAATGGAAAAACAAGGAACATGTATATTGTAGTATATTGTATTGATTTTATTTATCACAAGTTTCAAAATAGATGACTCAGCGGTAGTAAAACAAACTGCTTTCAGAGGAATATTTTGCAATCCAAAATAAACAATTTCAAATTATCTTTAAATAAATAGACAGGACTATATAACGGCATCTATAAGCTGCGTAGGCCCTACTACTATACTTAAATAGTATTTAATGTCTATTCTATGTGGTACAGTAAAAACGATATTATAGAAAAAGATAATAATATTATTGATTAATTACAATTAATTATACAATTGATTATACAATTAATAATATTACTGAACGTTTTTTAATAACTTATTGTGTTGCGTATTTTTATATGCGAATTACTCTGTTTCTACGTATATTGAAGTAAATACTTCAACAAAATAGAGCTTTTGATGTTTAAAACTAAAATATGCATCTAACGAATTGACTATTAGTTCTACTAATAAGCATTTCGCATCTAATTAGTGTTCAACACATTGTTAGTTTATTTGGGACAAGTAAAACATTTGCAATATTGTACAATAATTTTGTGTTGTAAACTATTTATGAATAACCCTTAAATAATACTGTCAAAGATATCACGTAATAAATTCTGTCATATTCATTTCATTTGCTTTTTCTCACGGTTATTATTTTTTTAAATATTTTTGCATTTATTATTTTAAATAATATTTTCTACTTTTAATTTTCAATAAATGTTATATAAATACATTAACTAATCCATCAATAATAATAAATATTTTAAAACACGTTGGCATTATGTTTCCTTTTTTACTGGCAAAAGTTGGTATACACATTACATACAAGTGATAAACGTAATGAGTTATTCCAGTTTATAATATTGTTTCAATTTGTAGGATTCAAAAAGCAGACTAAACGGTGTATAGTAAATACTGTTACGATCACTTCACTACCTACCTCTTATTAAAATATGCATATATGCTTTAAAATTATTTATTTAATAAACTAACAAATATATTTAAACAAAAAAGATTATCTCGTTTTAAATTGTTATCTGTATCTGATGATCACAAGTAACATTTGTTATGGAATTTTCATAAATTGAATTACTAAATAATATTGAAGGGTTTACATATTGATACAAGAAGCAAATAAGATATTTGTTTGAAACTTTGTTTATAATAGGTCTACATTTAAATTGACCATTCTGACCATGATGATCTTCAAGATAGCTCATTATGTAAAGAGTATTAGTTTCATAACTTTTGTATCTTTAATTATACTTTGACTATTCTTGAGATTACTAAGAAGGCCGATTATAGCTTTATAAGCATTTGTGCAAAGGGGGATTGGTACGAATTGGTGCGATAGGCGAATTAGTGGGTTCGTCAAACGTTGTGACCTAACTGAATCGCTTACTTTTTTTATTATACAACGAGCAGAATCAGTAAGATCTTGTAGCAACCAGTGAATCTGGTTCTTGGCAAGAGTCTCATCCTATGTGTTGATGGTACGATAGGGATGTTGATGAATATAACTTTGACCTTGACCACTCTGCTCTTTGATCCTTATAATAATAACATATAATAATGGGTCGGGTCCTTACTTCAACTTGTGCTCGTGTTACTACACTATCCACTCCTGCCAGGTAAGAATAGCCAATGTGTGTCAGAGAATGAGTTTTAACTACCAGTAGCCGGGGAGAATTAAAATAGAATGAAATAAAATTGTCTACATTTGTGTGATGTGACAGCATGAACAGTGTATAAATAATGTAAAACGATACCCTCACAAATGAATTACGTAGAATACCTTCATTTAGGTACAATCTGTGATAATTAAAAAGATATTCACGAGTATTTTATACGTATAATTATGACAGGCTGGGGCTTGGCTACCTTATGTCTTGTAAATATAATTACGTCTAATATATGCGAAATTTAATCTGGGGTCAGTTGCATAAACAATTATTATCTAAAATTATTTACTAATAAAAATAAACTGTTGCATATATTTTTTAAGCTAATAAGATGTATTAGTTAATATATTTTGTTGCATATTAATAAGTCTAATAAGATTTATTAGCTAATCATTTATCCGTAAATATCCTTTAAAAGTTATTATCCAAATTATCATATTAAACATTCATTTAGTAGTTGTTATTGATAGCAGCAATAATAGAGACCGTAATTAAGGATGCAAAGAGGCAAGTTCGGGTAGAAAAATTGTTTTAATGTGTCAATTATTTGCTTCACTTTTTCCATAATTTATTCCTCAATACATTAAGCCTTTATGTCCTAAATAGTGACACCCAACTAAATTTATATATTAAATAAATTAAAATCTTTTATCTTAAGTATAATGTATACATAATATATAATATGTCTTAACCTGGTTGAACCATTCTAATTTTTTAACCATTATGGTATCATTATATTTATAATTTTTTAATGGTATTCAAATTTTTATGTTGAATTTCACCCATAAGACACCACAAATTATATATTTAGTGTTATATAATTTGTGTACATGTAAATTACAAGCTGTTGATGATGCCCGTGCCGAGTGTTACGTAAATCTGTTATTTTTGACAGTTACATATATTATGTAAAAAAGTTAATTTGAAATTTGAAAAATTTAATATTCATTTAATATAATCATTCTTATCATTTTGTTAAATTCTTCCCATGCTTCGTCCTTCTTCTTTTTCGCGTTTTTGTTATCATACAACTTTTCAGATATAATGTTCTTTCTTTGATTTATTTTAAAATGGAATTAAACTTTACTGACCAGTAGATAGTGGCATGTTTCATATATATTTATATTTTAGGATAAGTACTTTAATAAAATTACAAAAAGACTTCAAATTATGTGATTTACTTATTTATCGATATACAATAGATCAAAAATAAAATTGCATATGGACTACGCAAATCATTTACATACGGTATTATTATCTTGCCCATTGTTACGAATGTAATCACGTGATAAGAGAATGGTCCAATCATATTATCTTGGTAAATGTAGAACTCCATATCAGCTAGCAGCTGTGGCGCATGATTCGTGACATAATATATCTGTTTATTAGCTAATTACTGAAAATTATTACTCTTTTATGCAACCCATTTTATTAGAACTAATAATTATTAGCAAATGACTAATATATTATTTGCTAATAAACTGAATAGTCCTATCAGTCAAATTGATCAGTGAAAATAATGAACATTATACATCGATTGCATTTAGTTGTCTATCTAGTTGAATTATAGTCTGCATGTGATTGTGGTTCACTGTAGTAAGTTCCATTAACATAAGAATCTATGACTGAATACTTCCATTAATATCATACTCATAGTTTCCTACACACAGAAATGTTTGTAAATGTTAAGTCATATATGGAGGGCTGCAGGACGTGTAATCAATTTTAATTTGACTTTAGTTCTATGCCTGATGAACCACATTTCATAAGAAACATAGCAACTGCATTGAAACTACATTACCGTAAATGCCCTTCTGATGTACCAGTCTTCAGTTTGACGTTTTCTATAATCTTATTTAACTTCACTAGATACCTACATATCTCATATTATAAACTATTGTGTGTAAAAGTTATATATTGTCAACCCTTTGTAATGCTGCATCGTCTTAAATTTTCTTCTGATTTAGCATTCAATTTTGTTTAAGAACATATTGTGACATAGTTCACATTTTACAAACGCATAACTTTATATAGTGAGATATATATCATAAATTAATATAATATTTAAATTATTATATACTAAACGTCTAAAACTTCACCACAACTGATATAAATATGTCACCAAATGGTGGTCTAAACAAAGGTCAAATATCAATTTATTTCGAAGGTTTCATTAATTTAATTTAATTTGTTATTCTAATATAGTTCCATGTATTCTTCGTGACTCTGGAATGACTCTGGGAAGGGTACTTTCGGGAATCTGTTTAGTTAATGGAATTGTATTAATATATTGATATTTAGATGTAGTATTTTATATTATTTATATATTTATAAAACATATATGTATAGTAATATGTAAATATTATCGTTAACGTAAGTTACTTTCCTATACAGCAATATAAAATAAATTAATGTTTGAGAATATTACAGAGACAGTATATGTATTTTCTATCCCAAACCAATGCTGGAATTTAACGTGATGAAAATGAGAAAATATTCGTAACATATATTGATGTTTTTTTTTCTTGTTGTCATCAAGTGACATCTAATATGAATTGACGAAGAAATCCATTAAGTAACTTTCAAGATTTAAAAAAGACGACATTTTAAGCTTTTAATTCTAGAAATACTGTAAACATATCTTTCTATGTTGCTATTTAATTACATGGTGCATTATGCTTTTATGTTATTTTTATAACAAAACAATACTTTCCAGAGATTAACTATAGATGAAACACACCTCAGGTTTTGTTGTTGTAACATTTTAGACAACATATTTGACACAATACATATGCAGAATAAGTGAAATCTAAGTATATTATATCTTAATTGTAGAAATAAGTGTTACGGTTCGAACTATATGTACACTCGAGAGGGTTTCGCTATTTATGAATATGTTTAGATTATTATTATAAATACCTGTTTTATGTTATGTGAATGTCCGCTTTTTTTCGGAATGAAATTAGAAAGAATTTTCAAACTATGTTTTTTGTATTTTAAAACGTATTCCCATATTTTGTTTTGGATTCTATTTTCAAATAAAGATTGCGTATTGTCCATTTCCGTGTACGAAGGGAACTATTCTATCGTAGAAATATCATTAATATAATAAGCTCAGTGTTGTTTTCTGACCGTATTATAACTTATCAGTGGGATAATACGATGTAAGTTTAAATCTCCTGCACACCCAGGCTGCAATCGATCACGCAGCTTATCAGTCTAATCAGTCTTCCCTCCCAAGTTTTGCCGACGAAATGGATTTCTTCATTTTTATGCAAATTGAGTGCCGTCGATATAGGCCAGCCCAGCCATAGCGCAAGGCGAGATCTTATCCGAATGTTCACGCCCACTAGGTATGGGCAGGATACACCAGCTCCTTGGCTTCCTTATTCCAAGCTATCTGCATGCATGCTGGTTGGGTTAGAGCATCTCGGCGCCACTCACTGATATACTAAGCTAAATCAGACGAGGTCTAACTAATTCCTGGGAGGAAATCCCGTCGTCTTCGAGTTTTGCCAATCTCCCTGGAGCAATCTTTTAACTGTCATATATACAGCGCATACATGATGATTACGATGTTGTGTTTCCAAAGAGGGAGTGTTTTCTGACTAGCTACTTTCACTTTACTGGGGCTTTCGCTCATTAAATTAAGTATGGGATCTAATCCAATTGTTTTAGCAATGCTTAAGTCATACGACACGCGTTTGGAACTTGTGTGAAATAATTTGGCCGGACCCTTGCATTATTGTTAAGTGTTAGTGATTTTATTTAAATAGCGGACATTTTTTAATCATTATTGTCAAATTTTATTCAATTATTATTGTATCAAACTAGAGTATTATTTGTCTGTGTATATTACATTAACGATCAAGAAATAATTACAGGAAATAATTTGCCTTAAAATTGTATTCAAAATGTTATTTGGACACCATTTTTACAGATATTGGAATAAGAAGTCACTATAAATGACCTTTCAAATATACTGCTGAAGCATATAAACAATGTTTCATTTTTGTTACCACAACCATCGACAATGCTTTTGTAATATATTTAAAATAATTAGTTTGTTGCGCTATTTTTGCTCTATAATTTGTTAGGTTATACGTTATTCAGTGCTGTTTTCCCTTCATACTAGACGTTATTACTGTTTTTTTCTGATGTTCCATATTGTGTTTTCTCTTAATTGCAGTGACATGTCGAAAATGGACTACCCGTTTCTGTTGAAGATGATCGCGAGCGGTGGTGTTGCCTGCGCCATTTGCAGTTGGCAGAGGTGAGTCATACTTCGTCCTATATAGGATTTACGAACTTCCATTAACAATAATAGAGCAATTGTATTTGTATTTATTGTTAATTTTCAAGTACAGAAACAAACATTTTGTTATTTTATAAAATCGGTCGAAATGTTTTAATCTCCCACGTCTAAGGCTTCAATGAAAGGAAAGAACAACGTATGAGTGTCTGTCAGGGGCCTCGGAGATGAAAAGCATCATTTCGAGTATGGTCATCACGACGGGTTAACATAGGCAGATTATTATCGATTTAAAGAGAGTGAATGTAGCTTAGATTATTATCGATCTAATGAGAGTGAATGTAGCATAATTGTCAGACTGATATCTTATTTGTAGATGACAATACCGTGTTTTACAATTATTACAAGACACACGTATTCATATCAATAATACAAAAGGCTCCATTTTTCCATTTTCAGGTGCGTTATCGCATCATATTATAAAACCATGGTAATTGTGATGTAGTTAATATTGTTAATATGGAAGAAGTCATTTTTCCGAGAAGCTTCAAAATAATATGTTGAACGTTGTTTAATGTAGAATGTATTTGTTGATGACACAAATACGGTACCATCACTGATAACATTTGTTTGCGCAGTTCGATGTTTTGCCTTATATACTAACCGGCACCATACACAATTAACGCATTGGTAATCACAAAGTCATATTCAGGGTTCTTGCCAACCCTAGATATCCTAGATTTCTCCTGGATACATTTTTCTCCAAAGCTGGTAGGAACCCTGATATTATTCTCCAGGTTCAAACACACAGGTTCTTCCTTTCCAATTACATTTTACTCTCTTTTACAATTGCCGAGGATGGTATATCTGAGTTATGAACAGCGACTGAAGTAGAATAAGAGAAATAAAGAAAAGGAATATATTGTGTATAAGGAAGAACAAAGACGCCTTGGGTCTTCTAGTATTAATAATGTATATATTAATTTATTATTATTTATTTATTATTTATTATTAGGTTAACATCAAGTTAGGTGAACATCTAAAAGTTTAATATTTCATTTGCCAATAATTTCTAATAGTCAAGTAGTTCTTTTCCCAAGTAGGCCTCTATTTCAAGACTTTCTGATAAAATTGTAATTTTTCCGTCAAAATGCTCTATACATTTTTTCATTAGTCAGACTCCTTCTTAAAATAAAAGTGTGAAAAAAACACAACAACAATGTTTATAATATTTTTTTCTTTCTTATTAATCCTTTTTTCTTATTGATCAAATACATTTTACAGAAAACATATTCTGTGATATTGTATAATTTTCATATTTTTGACTTTAATGACGCCTTACATATATAATATATTCATTCACAAATGATAAGGAAACCTTTTTATTATTAAATATTATAAAATATTTTCACACAAACCAAAATGTAAAATCGATGCATTAAATTCTAAAAAAAAAGTTTATACAAATACTAACAGAAAGGTGCAACTATATATTGTGGAATTAATTTTTTGTATTCCGCTATTTTATGAAAAAGTTTTTTTCAACGACTTTACATTTTAAAGTGAATAAATATTTGCTCAATATAAAATCCACAAATCTTACTAACACGGTACAATTTGATGCTGAGTAAGGTTCGTTTTTCCGTTAAGTGACGTTCTTTATTTCACAATATCGACGAAGTATAATTCTACCCTATTTTCGTTCATTATATTTTCCTTTTTGTTAGCTTGTGTGTTGTTGCTATAGAGCTCGTTATTTTAGAAACTGTGAATACAAGTTCTTATTAATAATACCTTTTAGTGTTAATCTACAATATCAGTGAACAACTGACTGGTGAACGGATGTATATAATTGGAATAAATGGTTGGAATGTACAAACATATATTTTATTGCTGTTATATTATCAGTATCTATTTTTTAATGGTGCACTGATTTCTTATCCCTTTCATATTCTATGAATTCTAAAACTGATGTTTAAAAGAATATAACGCTTTATAACGCTTGAAATGGAAAGCCTTATTTTCACTATAATTTGTACTTTTCCAATTCTTCGTATGTTATCTTGTTCAGAAATTATATAATTTTAAGATATAAGTTTAAATAAGATCAATTAAGCACTTGTGTTTTTCAGTTGGCTTTCAAAACTAGTGATATATTGTACTTTTGTAAAAAATGTAGATTATATAGTGATTTAGATGTTTCTGTCTTTATATATATTAAACAAGATTGTTTGGATAATTTTTTAACATTTTATATACACATTTTTAAAATTGTTTATGTATTTCTTTATTATGATAGTGTCTAAACTAACGATTTATTTTAGTATACATTTCTATCGATACTTGAAATGTTAGTTTATAACGTATCTAAATTGCAGAAAGTATTTATGTTGATAGTAATTGTCATAAATGTCACAAGCATTATTCTCAATCTCGGCCTTTTAGTTTTTATTGGTGGCACGAACATGTGAAATGTTAAAATGATAATTCAAGTTTTATATATACTATTATTGCCATTTGGTATTATTGATAATCAAATTAGAATTAAAAAATCACTAAATACATTTGAAGTTATTTGTCTCATTGTTGGACTATTTATACACATTCTTATGATAATATTTCATTATACTATATAAATATATTTTCATTTTATATGCTGACTAACATACTTTTTTTTAAATGACAAACACTTATTTCACTATTAAACTCGACAATTGTTTTCTTATTTGGTCAAGAAATCAATTTCATTTGAAATATGTTTAGCCAGTGTTATACATAGATGCCTAGTAAATCGTATTCATTTTATTGAATATTTATTACTCACCAACCCGCACTGCAGTCTTCATTTAGCAGAGCATATACTTTTGTAGTGTAGTTTAAAAACAGGACCAGTTTATATTCGAATGTGAATTTAGTGACAAACTTTATTAAGCTGTATTCATTGATATGCACGTTTTCTAATAAGAAGACTATAGAGCTAAAGTGGCTTACTTTTAAATAGATTATTTATATAGAACACACAATTTTTGTCTGAATATAATTATCTGCCGATAGGAAGATGGTTATTTTACCACTATATGTGACGGAGACTGCAAGAGTGAACAAGGCATTTACTACTTCTATTTTACGAAAAGGATTTATCTCAAACAATGCCATGTGCTCTCTGCGTTTAAGCTTTATGGGCTTTATTTCGTTTTTTAGGCCAATGAAAGCATTGCGCGATATCTCCAATCAGTTTAAGGTTTATGAAACGTTGTTTTTTAAGGAATATTTCATTGCTGTCAATTAAACCTATTTCATTGATTTATATGTTTAGACTAAACATAGCTATAACTACTTATTGAAAATGAGACTTCTACATGGTGCATATCTTCAGATAAAACACCCGTGTTTATCAGCTATCCGTAAATGAAAACTATAATTGTATAAAGACATAATTCTCAACAGGAATATCAACACTTATTCCGTCTACTCTTCTTTGCAATCAAAGAAAAATTCATCCATTTTTTAACACAGATAATAATTAATTTGGTTTTATTCTTTATTATTGTAAATGTTTATACCTATATTTATCCAAATTTTGTTATGATATAAACAGTACGTTGTTAATACATATATTTGTGTAGTATGGTCAAGTTATTTGAATATTGTGCACTCAAAACATTCTCGCAGTAGAGACATAATCATTCCATCCCATGACTTATCAATCAGACGAAGGGGAGGGGGGGGGGTCATGACCTCAACTTATGATTCCTGTGATAGACAAGCTCCTTCCCATCTACTTCCACCCTTCCATATATTTTGCCCTATATTAGGTTCTGTCGCGGCTGTGTAATTCCCTGTGATAATGGCGAGTTTCAAGGATGCGGCAAGTGTTACATTGCGGTCGATTGGGATGCTACGGCGCTACATCTCTGTTATCAATCGCCCGCGGAGAAGGTAAGGACATCCACTGGCTGGTCTGCTCGCTTTCTATCTTTCTAGTTTGTTACAACTTACACACTGGAGGTGGCGTTGTAGGGAAATATTGCATTAGTATAAAATAGCACTATGAATAGCATAGTAAATAACGTGTTACTCCACTCCTTAATATACCATCACGAAACATATAAATTAATAAATATGAAAGAACTAACATTTTTCAATGCTACTGCCAAATGAAGTTATAACATTTTATAATATTATCAAGATGATTTAAAACAGCATAACAACAATAGGAGCGAACTCCAGAATGGTCAAACAAAAAGAATTAAACATCAAACCAGGAATATTATGTTTAAAATCCTAATTATATATCGTGTTCTCTATAAACCATGTCTGAAGGGATAACATAGATTAGGAAAACATGTGCATTTAAAAGAAATGCTATTTTTGCAAAAGGCAAAACACACCTGGAGACATTATGTAATATCACGTCTAATAATTCAAATTTATTAAAAAAATTAAATGGGAAAATGTAACCTAACAATGGTGCTCTGTAATTTTAAGGATAACATTTATCAGTTATTTTCTTATTATATTTAACCGGTAAACCGGAAAAAGTTGTTATTATAATTAAAATATTAGTATGTATACGTTTTAATAATAATTGTTAATTTTTTCAATTTAATAATCATTTTTATTGTTCAAACACATCCATTGTTATATAACTAAAACATTAATTACTTACAGGTATAGTTTCAGTAGTTGTTAACATTTCAACTAATTATCTTAAATATACAAGCCGGCCTTCCTTGTCACAGAACTAAACCATGAAATGACGGAACTAGGCCTACTGCAACTCTCTTTACATTAAACACTTAGCTGTTAGTGTCACCTGGTGACAAATTGTGGAGACGAAGCTTTCTCTTAATAACCCTTATCGTTCGTTCACTTAGACATAAAATGTGATGTCTATCTCGATTGTTTTTCGCCTAAAAACGACAAAAATAATTAATTAACACACTTTAACAACTCTGATTTATACGAAATTAAATGTAATCAAATAAAATATTGAGCAAATGATGGCTCTCCTATACACCATGTTACTGTAATTACTTTGAAAAGTCAATTTTATTTTAAAAAATTCTCATTGGTAACATCTTATAATATTATTTCAAATTATTATTCTTTGTAAAAGGTGATACATTAAAAGATTACATGACATTTAATAAATATTGAAGGAAATGTATAATCTTATTCTGTTGAATAAATGGAAATATATTTTTTCATTCCTCACCAGGTGATAATAACAATAATGTAATAATATGAAGGAACCCGTACCGCGTTTAGTTCAGATAAGCTAATATAGTCAAATGTTTTAATTATATCAAGACTTCATGGACAGAACTGATCTGACTTCTTTGACCTCATTTATAACTAATTAATGATGGAAAAGGGGGTTGGCTTGCACGTCTCCCTACTTCAATATTTAATATAGATGATGTGCCAGGGAACATGTCATCAAGTCGAAGAACATTTAGTCACATTTGAGTGCCGAAAAGTGTAATCATATAAAAAGAAGAAGGTATTTCTGCTTCTTCTTCTTCTTTACAATATGTAAACAGTTCTTTAAAAGTGTGTGTTTGTTTCGTATCTAAATGCCATGTGCTTCTTTAATATACAAAATCGTAAGTCAACTTGTCTGCTTCAGAAAACATTTTCCGGATATCACGGCGGAGTGACTTGGCAAAATAATTATACGAAAGATATACTAACTACATAGAATACAATATCTGAGTTGAAAATTAATTACAACCTCAAGCTATTAATTAAATATCATTAAAATTAAAAAGTTTTTCGTCTTACATTAAACTGATACTAAATGTTGTTCTAATTTTTTAATGTGTTTTCAAATGCAGTATTAGACATTAAAATAACACAATAATATTGGAAAGATTAAATATTCATGATTATAATCTCTTTATTTAGATACATTCAAGCTTTTGCATATTATGGGAAACATGACTCAGTTTTGTTCTTGTAATTTATACCAAATACTAGATAACTGTAAATGTATAGAATATCCGAACCAAACTTATTAACCTGGTAATTTAGTAATTTTAGTTAAATATTCGATTATATTTAAACGAAAATATTCTATATTTCTTTTCTGTTATCATTATAAAGTTATGCCTGATCATCTTAGTAATTGATAACACTCCATTTTTCAACACCACTTATACAAAACGAATCAAAAGCAGAATAAATACAACACCAGTTAGACTGTATGTATCACTGCCGCCTTTAAGTTGCTGTGTATCTGATTTTTTAGTTAAAATTTATTATATATAAATAAGCTGTCCCGTTTTAATAACACACATCTTTTGCGCCGACTGTAACTATTTTGAAAACGTTTCAAATCAAGTTATGATTTTACATTAGTCGTTTGGATACCTTGGATCATTATTATCGCAGATCAAGGAGTTCTCAAGTCATCAATCAGTTCTTGACATCATCTACTACCTCACTCACACATTGTTCCTCACTCTTCATGCATAGTAACTCACTTCCCATCAATCTGCTTCGTAATTGAAATGTCAATGCAATATATTATGCTTCAAATTGAAAACCTACGCAAATATTCTCCTTGAAGCGAACAATACAGTTATTGATTTTTTTTTGATTGTTTGATTTTAACTAAAAGTGATGTGTTTTATATTTTGACCTCCAAGCCATTAACTTGTAACAATTTAGCGATGACTTTTACATCTTTCTACAGAAACATTTGAATATTTATTTTTTAGAATACATTAAAATTCATAAATGTGGATGGTTTTTACATTTTCAACATTTTATATGCATAATTGAATAGTTGTTTTTGATGATAGGTATTCTTATAAATAATACACAATATGTTTTAATTAATTATATTTAATTATAATAATCATTGCAAGTTGTACGGATTGTATAATGTTATTTTCTATTATGTATAATGGTCTATAGAGCAATAGCTTTCAATTTTTTGGGATGTCATTGACAGCGTCAAAAAGGGTTCGACAATGTAGAGGTCGTTTCTGAGATCATGTCTGTAAATCATTATTTTAAATACTCATGAAATGAAAACAGGAAGATTTATAAACGCGATATAACTGAAATTATTTAATTTTCCATTATTTAACATACATTTTGAAGACATCATTAATTTATTATTTATTTCAAATTATAAATGTGATTGTATGAATACTATATTAGTTTTTTCGTTTTTTTAATTCCTCCTTTTTCATTTGAGCCCTGTTATACTTTCGGTTTCAAGCGGTATTTCTCTTTGAATTTAATTTATAATATAGAATAATTGTAACTAAGAATAACTTGCTCATTTTTTTCATTGTTTGCTTGATTTCTTGAGAAATGAATTAATGTGGAATGCTGTACAGGTGTGATTTACAAGTGTAGAGCGCGAACCCTATGTTATCTCTTTTCTCCATCTCCCTCCCCCTACCCTCCATCCAGGAAGTAATTCTGCACGAGTCCTTCACAGAGGCAAAACGCCGGCTACGGGAACCCATGGATCTGGCTAAGTGTCTCGAGTCGTTCACCCGCGAAGAGGAACTGGCGGCCGATGAGCTGTACAACTGCAGCAAATGCAAGGGGCCGCGGCGAGCCAGCAAGAAGCTCGATCTCTGGCACCTGCCCCCCATCCTGGTGAGTGCTGAGATCTTCTTCATAAGACCGCGCGGTCGAATGCACAGACACAGACACACACAAACAGGCTGCCAAGCCCTGATAATACGGGGAAACACGTCCTGGCAACACCGTCCTGTATTTATCAAGAATACAATTATCAAAACGTGCATGTATTCAATTTGAAAATTAATTGAAAATAAATATATCTATTCATTTTATAAACATCTATTCATTTTATAAACATCTATTTATTTTATAATGATATATTTATTTTATAAAGATCAATTTTTTTATAAAGATCAATTCGTTTTATAAAGATCAATTAATTTTATAAAGATCAATTCATTTTATAAACATCTGTTTATTTTATAAATATCTGTTATATATGGCCTATCTATCCTAGTTAAAATTCAATATACAAGATAAGTACAAGATAAATACTAATATATGGTTCTTACTATTCATTGAAACATGTATAATTTTTTATAGAAAACACTCCAGGATTAAATCAAATATTTTTAATAATTTTTTTCTTGAATGAATATATAATTATATTTATATAATATACATAACTGCAATGTAAAGTCAGTTAAAAATATTTAAACTATACTTATTATAGATTGTTGTCTGTATGCATTATTCATATAATTTAGTCATTAAGCATACTGTGCTGGTTGCGATGTAATAAACATGGTAACATTATAAAAGTTAACCTATTTAACCAATGCAACAATTGGTTTATCAGAACTTGCTTTTTAATCAGTTTAGCTACATTGTTTCCATATCCAGCTATGTTATAATATATCTGCCAACCTGCTGCTGCTGATTTCATTTATTTTTATTCTGATATTTTCGGATTTACAGAGAAATATTTGCACCTCTGCAAATATGCTTCACATATTTTAAAAACAGATGAGAGACAGTTCTGAAATCCATGGAAGTATAGCCTACCTATACCAGAAGTTTTTTACGTCAGTATGAAGTATAATATATTAGTGTGGAAGCAATTATAATTTTTTATAGTTTGTTCATGATTGTTTAATTCTTTCTCTGGTAGACACTATTTTATTTAAATGATACGATAATTAATGTTAGCACGTTATATCATAATATTATCAGATATACATTAAATAAAAAGTGTTTGAATAAATATCGAGTTTTTACATTTATGAAATTGCTTTTAGAAACACGCACCCTTTTCCATGTGTACCCGGTATACTGGATTTTTTAACTAATTACCAGGCATATATATTTTCATCTTACAAACGGTTTCTAGAATTCTTTTACCGAGTTTCAGATCACATCACATTGCAGATATGGCTGTATCACGAAGAAGTGTCACGACTATTTTATCTCCATGGACAGTTGTGAACATTACTTAAATGACTGCCTTGTTCAGTTAGTGGTAGCCTATGGGCTGCGGAGAGTTTCAGTCTTGGGCGTTACGTTTTCTGAACATTTGTTTAAATTTAAACATTAAATAATAAAAACATTTGTTTAAATAATTTGAAATAAGGTTTCGATAATAGCCTCTGTATAATTAAATATATTTTTCACTTTACATCGTATTCTTATTATAACGCAATATTTAATGAGTATGCACGGTTCATAAACATTTAAATTACTTAACATAAACTATAATATAGTATTTCATATTATAATGTATTTTAAATGTTTTTCATATAAACCTATATTGTCTAAATATATGCCTTCTAAATATTCTATTTAATAATAATCTTTTTAGAAATTAATGTATATAATATTGGCTAAAATTATTTTAATATGAAATAATATATTACAGCTGATGTTAAGGAATTTAAATTGTTATAAGTAATTTGGATGTTTGTGAATCGCATATTCATTAATCATTATTTTTTAATATGAATACGGTGTAAAATCGAAAATGTATTAAATTATACTGAAGCTATTATCGAAATGATGTGTCTTTTGATATCATTATGAAGTTTCAAAATGCCCACACACTTATCTGAGTATTTTTTAAATGCTTCTACAGTATTGACACTTCAAAAAACACCGAAAAACCTAGTTAAATTATATTTAATTATTTAAAACATTAATTTTCAGGTACCTATAGTTTCAAATCTGCCTGATTTGTGGTTGTTTAATAATTTGCATTCGTGCATAAAATAAATAATAATAATAAACGGAAAACTGGGAAAAATGGGAATCGGAAAAAGCAGTGTTATACACTGACATACATGATACTTACTATCAGAATATATATTGGGGAACGTCGATACTTTAATTTGCAATACATTTTTCATAATTATTATTTTAGGTAGTTGAGTTATAGACAATAACCAGGCACGATGTTGGTAGTTATAGACAATAACCAGGCACGATGTTGGTAGTTATAGACAATAACCAGGCGTGACTGCTGGGAATTAAGCAACCGTGGCTTGCTGAGATGTCATTATTTTTTTGTTGTTGCTATTTGTGGTATACAAAACCGGGAAAATGACAATTATTAGTCTGGAAAAACCGAAAATTCGATTGTGATGATAGCGCGGACATCCTGTGTTTGTTGATTCGGTTCCTTGTTGTCATCATTGTAAAAACCATTAAATATACTAAACGAAATTGTTTCCTTAGTTATCATATCGCCTCATTTCTAGAAAGAATGTTTAAGTGCACATTTTTTGAAAAATTGAGGTAAGTGTCGGGATATATTCTATAAAACCAAGTATATATGAATTTTTCTTTAAAAAATAGTCCGAATAGATACATGCATCTCTGGAACATGGAAATATAGTGTGTTTGTAGTAAATTTGAAAATGTTACTAATTTATCCACAAATTTGAAAAGTACACTCACGTGTCTTTTCTAGAAAGTCTACAATATGTTATTGTGTTGTAGCGATACATATTGCTTACTATTTGATTTTATGTACTTGATGTTAGAATTAAATCGTATCATTGGGCGCCAGAATTAAATTACTCTGTGAGAAAAGAGTTCATTTTATAATTATTAATTAAAACATTATTAATAAATATTATGTGCTAGTATTTTGATTTAAGATTGTGTAAGACTATAATCCCAACTAATTTCTTTGTCAAAGTGAATGTCAACTCCATTTGTATGGAAAACACAGCACATATAACTTTAGTATCCCAGAATAAAATAATAACATGTTTTAATATGTTGAAATAACGCATATGAATGTTATATATTTTTAATTAAGTATTTTTTGTACTAACCGTATTCTTGTCAATCAAAAACTGTATTCAGTTTCGAGTAATTCTTTATCAAATTTCAGTCATTATTTAATGAAAGTCTCTTCTTTTTTTCTTAGATGTCAGTATTTTTTTCTCAGGTTTCAGTAATTCTAGATTAAACATTTATATAAAATGAGTTTTACATATTTTAATACAATATTAACCTGCTTTATATATTCTGGAGTAGTGTAAGCTTAAGAAACCTTCAGAAAGAATTAGTTAACATTTCCAATATTTTATTGTAATTGGATGAATTGACTTTTAATGCACATTATGTTGCTCTTGGGTAAGTTGTATTCCCTCTGTCACGTTTCTGTGCCAACTTCTTACAGAGGACATGACATAGCTGGAGGTTTCATTTTTAAGTTGACAATTCGTTCTTTGGCTATTGAAGAGGGAATTTGGGATTTTTGCGTATATTTAATTAATATTTGTCTTTATTAAATTTGAATGTAACTACAAAAGATTAATATTAAATTATGTTTAACACTTTATACTAAAACGAGGAAAGGTGACTTATTGAAATTGATAATTATACCAAATTTCCACCGATATTTGACAGCATTCGAAAACTTTCAAAGGTTGTTCCGATTATTTGTTGTTACTAAAATCGATATATCGATTATTAATTATAAATTAAGTAATTTCGCTTGAAATGAGTTTATTTATTATTAATAAAACCGAAACTATGGTCGCATAATTTTTGTTTTTAATTTTTTATGACAAGTTATCATTATTTATCCTATTGGATCCGCTATACAAAAGTGTTTATATTTTTAATTATTTACTTAATTTAAAAACTATTAATAAGCCATAATTATGAATTACAATTAATTGTATAAATGTAATGTTTAATAAAAACCATTGCGAGCAGCTGTTGTTAAAACTACTTTTATGTTTAATTTATTGACATTAATGACAGAGTCAGTTTGGTGGGATCTTGTCCTTGATTAATTATTTTTATTTTAAAGGTTTTTAAAAGAAAACACGATAACATATTTCGAACCTTTTGTTTTGTTTTACTTTTTTTAGAAATCCCAGACTAGTAGTGTACAGTACCTATTGAATAAATTTGTTTTAAATTAATTCTGTGTAGTGACCGCGTGTGTAAATTCTTTAACACCTTTTAAGGATAAAGTTATTATGTGTAGATGTCGCGTGCGAGTCACATTGAATCACGTGACATAATTTATTTATCAATCATTATAATTAATCACGCTACACCTAAGAATAAAGAGTAGTGGAGCACCGAAATGAGGTAAAAGAGCATAAACTAACAGTTTTCCTTTTGATGTAAATTTCACAAAGAATTTAACCAATTTACATCAAATTTTCAGATGCGCACTGCACTACCTGCTACAGATACCGATAATATTCTTGATACATTTAACATCTAAAGTGAAGTCTTGCTACATCTCCGTAATGAGGATATGGTAATAAATTAATAATTTTATAATAGTACAGGCTGCGTGTTTAAGATTTATATAAAATTATATTTGATGACATCACACTAAACTTCGACAACTTTTCCCTCGTTGATTGTTCTCGAAACTTTGTTATCAAATAGAACGCCACAAATAAGCTTTATTCACTTTTACATCTATATGGGTGTGTTATATTGTTTTATGATATTTCCTAAACTTGATTAAAATCAAATAAAATTGTCCTTCGTGTATTCATTTAATTCAGTAACATTTTTAGTAATATTTGTAACTAAAATATCTGAAATGCCTGCCTTGAAACTAACGGTTGTGTTGTTAAATAATTGGATGATATCATGTGGTTGTTTGAAAATAATCAATTCTTTAAAAAATACCCGTTAAGTTATTGTTGGTTAGTGTCATGAAATTCATTAATATTAAAAATAATGACAAAAATGTTTACTAAATATTTAAATATATTATGTAGATGAATATCTAGATTAAATATTGCCTGTGTTTAAGAATTGAAGCATAGTCCGAATCATATTGAGCTCAACTCAACGCGATGAAACTGAAGTTGAAATTGTAACTATTATTTGCTACATCGCGTGGCGCTACAGACATTTTCATGGAAACAACACATATATATATATATATACATTATATTATATTATATATACACCTAAGATATATAATTAGCTTCAATTAATGTTGTTGGGACCTTAAATAATATCATGATTCGGTTATACATCGTGGAAGATTATTTAGGTATTCCCTTCGTCCTTAAGATGTTATTCCATGAATCAGAAAACAAGGCATGTAGATAAATTTAAGACTGTCTATAAGAATGAAATTATATAGAAAAAAGTATACTTTTTATTTTAATTATGCACATGTATGACTATGATGTCGCAAACTCTGGTTGTAAGCAAAATATTACATGATTTTCGGATTTTTAATGAATGGCAAAGAGAATAATGCTTTAATGGCAGATATATATTACATGGTTTCAGATTCTTTTATTTTATTAGCTTCATATAATGCGTTCATCAAACTTTTCCGAATATAAGCTACTTTACATGAAAGATAGCCGGAAGTGTTGAATCAATCAACTTCTCAATTTGAACTTTCTGAAACATGAACTATTTGACACTGTAGCAATTGGTTTACATTATTTATAGATAAAGAATATTAATTTTAATTTAAAATTTATTAATAAAATAAACTAGTTAGTTAAGTTCAATGTATTTTGAGTTTTGATATCAACTATTTTTAAAGACTTCCTAATTTGTTATGGTTTATATATAAAGCAGTAGTGTATAATTGCTTCAAATAAATAAGTTTAAATTGAACCTATTTTTTTTAATTAAATTTTTCAATTGAATTTACTTTAAATGTTTTTTGATGAATCTGATTAAATCTCGTTGTTACTATCAACAAACGGATAAATAAATATACATATACATATATATATATATTAATATTAATTGAAGCTAATTATATAGCTTAGGTGTGTGTATAATATAATATAATGTATATATATATATGTTGTTTCCATGAAAATGTCTAGTGCTACGCTACGTAGCAAAAAATAGTAACAATTTAACTTACATGCAAATATTAATTGCTTAATAATAATAATAAAAATAATAATAAACTAATTTTGAATAATAAAAAAGTTTTTTTTAAAGAAATTAAGTTTTTGATTGAACTATAAAACGTATGACCCTGATTTTTTTTACTCAGTAGCTAAAATACTTTTATCTAACTAAAAAAGATAACAGAAATAATTTCGGAAATTTTTACATACCAGAAAAAATGGTGTTATTATTGACTAATTTTATACCCCCCCCCTTGGTTTTCATACTTGCCAAAGATATTAGGAGATGCAACTTGAAACATTATTAGAAAAAATAAGTTTATCGTAAATTATATCCATTTAACTTGATTATTAAAATTATTTATTAAAATAAC
>JAUZND010002121.1:0-34099 GCA_034780555.1 Coelogynopora nodosa
AGTATACCTGAAAAAGGCGCCCCGAAAGCGCTGGGTTTCCGGATACCCTGGAAACCCCCCCTATCTGCGCCACTGAATAATATCCAACGAAAAAAATGTCTTGATTATGAAATATATTTAGGTAATTGATAATATAAACCATAACATTAAAAAATTCCCGAAGTGACACACGCGATTGTGATAATATTGTTAGTCTACTAATGTACGTATACTTCTAACATTTGTTATATTTATAATGTTATATTTTGGGGTGAATTCACATACTTGACTGCAATTGTCTATATAAATAATGCTTAATTAATTTATATAGCATAAAACCGTGTCTAAATGATTTGTAGAACTTTCGAAACGTTTAATGCTCTGTCAGACTTTAATACCTTCAAATTAAAATATGTATCTATTGCACTTAACGATATAACTATTTAAAATAGTATGCTTGCCGATGAAGCTTGAATTGGCAAAAACTAATTATGAACTTGCTGCCAAACAAACTTTAATTTTTCTTTTAAAGTTGCCGCAATACCAGTTTCTATACAAGTTCAAACAGGCATCTAAATCAAATTTTCGTGGAATCATCACGTTTTTTATGTTAAATAAATTGTTTGATGTGAGGTATATAAACATAATTTCAAGCAAATTTATACAAAATGTTTGTATGTAATAGTTTGCATATATCTGTATCTGCGTTTTTTTAATCATACTACGCTGTGTACAGAAATCTTTTCTCCTTTGCCATCACCCTGTATACACTAAAACATATCCCGTTATTTGAAGTTAACCTATAAGATGCAATGAATTAAGGAAATCAATACTATACTATATTTTTTTACGATGAGGATTTGCTCAATGCAAATTATTAAATATGCGAAGTATGAATGTTCCATGTTCTTTAGATGTTTAGAAACTATGAATACAAGTGTACTATAATGAAGTTAAGTGTAGAAAACTATAATTAAAGCGGAATAGCTTCCGTCATTTATATTTCATCCACTTCACGATTGCCTTAAGTTAAAATGCAAGTATTTCGGGGATAATATTTAGTTTTTCTAAACAACATATCCAAAAATGACTTCACAAATATTTGGTTGTAACTTGAATTCGGAGGAAAACCGGAAGAATAAAATCAGTTAAAAAACAAGAAGTTACGTATACAAACAATGTTAAATTAAAGAACGCAATATTAAAAAATTAGATATATTTCAGAATTATTTTTAATGTATACGCTTTTATTAAAATAGTTTTTTTGATCACATCTAATTTTTTATCAACCGCACTTGCACAATTGTTGCACTGATACGAATTATCTTGAACAATTCTTTGAGTCATTGCAAAAATGACAGATCTCAATCATGAGAATGAAAAATTATGTCTATATTTTGTACTATTTATATAGAATATTTTTGTGTGAGTAAGTAGAAAACAAATTTCTTAAGGCTTACGTCATAAAAAGTTTGAGTCTACATTATATGTTAAAATAATTTGTTATTCATAGTTTGAGACTTACATAACTATTAAAAAAGGCATTTTATATGTCAATAATATATTGATATATATACTTTATAAAAATGTGATCAAATCAAATGATGCTTACTTTCCACCATGCTCTTTTAGAAAGAATCCTTCCACATTGGCCCTATAGGGATCTCAGGGTTCCGTATAATATATTCATCTTCTTCGGCTTCCAGAATAGCCTTATACGCACTCGTAATTACAGTGGCCTAATTGTCAACATAAGATGAGGTCTTGCCATCGCATTAATTTTATTTTCAAACATTGGTTCCTCAGTCTTGTGGTAGTAAAATTGGTTGAGGCCCCTTTGTGCACCATTAAGGAGTAGGCTACTGCCAGCGATCTTGGCCACGGGGCTCCTTTTCGAGATCCCGAATCTAGCGGCAACAGATGCAATTGAACCACGGCTGAAAATAAATAGCCAACAAATAAGCCAGTTATAGCCTTTTGTTTAAGAAAATAAATTACGGACGAATTTTTTTAGAACAATTTTTTTTTATCTATAAATATTGTAATTCATTTCCATATATTAAAAGAATAGATGTAATCCATTTTCCTTTATTATATATGTGTTAATGAAGAAGATTTAATTAATAATAAGTATTCAATGATTTCTAAATTGTTTTATGAGTTTGTTATTTGATTGTTAATTATTTTTATTTGAATTAATTATAACCCACATTGTTGATAATAATATATAATCATAAATGTTCTATAACAATTAAATACAATAAAGTTGATACCTTATTTTGAATAATTTTCTATTTACGTATATAGGCCCTAATGTTTACATTAATACATAATTAATAAATGGATAGTTTCGAACACTTTTAAATATACAATATAGTATGTGGCATCTTAAAATGTTTTATATCAGTATTTAAAATTATGTTTACAAAAGTAAATAAACAAAAATCAAAGCTTATTATTTTACTATATATTCGGCACATATATTATATTAACCTTTTTATATAACGTAATTATATATGTTCAGGTAGTGCTCCTGGGTGGCTGGAACACCCCTTATATTGTGATTGGGATACCATATGCACCTATATATGGGTTTATTTAGGCGTCACTTTGGCTATTTTCTATTGAAAAATATAAATTCTTATTGTCGCAGTATTTAACTGTGAACCTGTCGTAATTTAATATATATTTATTTTAGTTAATATAATTTCCTAATTTAATACCTGATTAGGATTTTTCGACGTGTTAGACTGTGTTGTGTAGGTCCGATTTTCCAGACCATACTACAAAATGATAATTGTCGAATAATTAGTATTATAGTTTCATAATTCGTTCCTTCAATAATTAGGATAAATTTTACAAAATTATTTAATTCATTTTCGCCTAATAAGTACAAATTTTCTAAAATAATTTTAAAAATTTATCAATTACATAAAATTGATAAATTTTTCATAGTTGTTAGAAAGAAACTGAATAAAACAGAAACAATTGAAAAAATTTGTGTTCATTTTATTCATATATATTTATCTATATGTTTTTGCTTTCAATTTTAATTAATTCTTAAAATAAATGTTATGAAAATATGATAATTAGGTGAAAATGGGTCCTTAGCGAAGACACCAATTATATTAATGAAAATTAGTAATTAGACAACAATTATTCAAAAAAGCTATTTTTTAATAATTCTATTTTTAGATAAATATTTAAGTTATTCTTTCAGCAACAAAATTGCAGCAAAATATGCTAGAATTTCAACAGATACTGAGCACAACTGTCATTGTATAAAAATGGAGCAAAGTTTTATTAATTTTTCTCCTATATATTGCCTGTATATTGCTTATATCACAACTAAATGTATAATACAATTATTTTTTCATGTCAATTTTTTATTAAATATGCTCGTAATTATAACTAAAATATGATGGCAATATTTGTACTAAAATTCTACCCAGTCTCCTTATTCTTTAAATAATATTAAAATAAAATAGTTAAAAAAATACTTTTGTCTCACTTCATGAATTGTGGCCTCCATGGCTTCCTGGGAATAATGATTGCTCACCGTGAACAGGGTGTGTAGTTAGTGCACCAGTAAAAATCTCAACTCAAAATGCCCGACAAATATTTGTAAACCGTTTTATACTTACATCAGTCCAGGTAAAATCAGTCAAGCGATACTGGGATCGTGTGAATGGTTGAATTTTTATTCTAATTCCGGAGGAGAGGGGGGGTAATTTTTTCTGAACGATCAAAAACTCCGACTTTAATTAAAAATGTGCACTAGTTGTTGGTCGTAAATCTTTGTGTAATAACATTCAATATAAATAAGTTACAGATTTTTTTTGATTTTACATGATAACCAATATAGATTGAAGCTGTCTGACAAAAAATCTGGAATCAAAATTAATTAATATCCTTAAAACTAACAATTTCTACAGAAGAGAATGTGTGTTGGGTTGTTCAAGTTTTGCAATTATTTTTTGTTTTTTATCTGTACGGTTAATTAAAAATATGTACAACGATCATTTATTCTTCAATAGTAAGTGTATTAGGTTGTGTATACATACGTAAAAGGAATTTTAAATCGAAAACTTTTAAAGTTATTTAAAACTCGACCACCAGCTTCTCGTACACGACCGAGTACGTTAAATAATAGGCAATAATAATTTCCGGTTTTGGTAATTCTCGATAGTAAAAAGTCTCGCTTTTTTCAGTCGTGTAAGTTTACTGTCACCCTTCTAGTTCTATGTATATATATACAGTATGCTAAATCTGCTGGTTATCAGTATGTAAAAGATTGATCATTTGTGCCGAATTTTAATTTGTGAATTGTAATTGTATACTCTATCAACATTTTGGACATAAAAGGTTTTCAATTGATTGTATTTTGACGCAATATTATGTTGTTATTATTTAATTGTTTTATTTTGTAATACGATTGTCACCACATACCATCACTGTTGTGTTATAGGCCTAACTGTTACATATTTTAAAAGATAATATTTTCTATATATATCTTGCCTTTATTGTTACTTGCACATTTTCGATAATTATAGAATGTTTGTTATAATTTATGTGCACATTGTCTTTAATTTTGACTTTAATATTTTCTACGTTATATCTTATTTCTTGTGTTGATAAGTTAATTGTTCCGTATATATTAGGTTTATTAGATGTCAATTTTGTCCATGTTTGTACCATATTTCTAATTGTGGACTATATATAATTTAGATAGAATTATATGGATATTCTTAGTAAATGTAAATTCTGGCTCTGTGATCAAATGTTAATGCAACTAACTGGGGTCATTTAGATTAATGGAAAATCAGGGTTCTAATTGGGTAAATTATGCGGGATGAGTTATGAGTGATTTATTAGGTCAATATACCATGATATTAATTGACTCAATTGTGGGGTAATTTAGGTAAATGCAAAATTAGTTATAAATTTGGATCAAAATCTTTTTTTGATGTTGCATAATGTTGGTTTAATCCTAATTTGGCATGAAGTGGTGGTAGCGTCTTTCTAGCCCAGAGGAGCCCGAACTGGTATCCTAATTCAACCTATCCAGGTTCCGTAATTTCTATTTCTGACTGGGTAGTGCTTATTTATTAATATATATAAAATATTACATTATAAAATAAACATAACCCTAGAAGCACAAATATTGGGATCAAATTGTCATGCCGGTAATACATTACTTAAATGAGCTAAACATACTTTATACTATGCGTAATATGTTTTTAAAATGTTGTCTAAATTTATACTCACATCCATAGTGACTTATTAAAAAATGATTGGGCACTTAGTTTAGGGCCGAAGGAAGTGGGGCGAATGAGGTAAACAGTTCGCACCTGCCCTTCAATAAATGCTCTCAACATATGTTTGTCCCCCCTCAACAAATATAAACTAGTATATAAGCTTATATTAATACTAAAGTTAAACAAACAACCAGTATTTGTGTTTCAAATGTTCAATCAAAAGTTTTTTTTATTGGCGGCAATTCAAATCAGTTTCGTTTTAAAATACGTTTAAAATAACTATAATAAATCCTTGCTTTCATAAACATTTATATTTTAATCATTTAAACCCAATTATAAATGACTTATATATTTATAAATTATATATGTCCATGTGAAAATAGACATATATGTTGTGAATTTTCTAATGAACCTATAAACATACATATTGATATAATTAATTGTGATATTTATTGTTGTTGTGATTGACTGACTGACTGTCTGATTGTATTTGTTGTAGGAAAGTTTTTAATAGATAACTTTATAAAGCATAAAATTGTATTTTTGTCGTCAATTTTAAGCAAGTTGATAAAAGTGCTCTAATGTTGCCAAAATTGCTCTTTTAGTCCAGTTTGCACCCGTTTCTAAAACATTTCTGCAGCCCTGACTTACCCAACCAGACTATAAATGAATTATAAATTATAGCACATCTTTATATTTTGTGTTAAATTTGCAGCTATCACTCATTATTGTCAATCTCATTAGAAAACAAATTACTTTTAGTTTTAAATTAAATGGTATTTCAGTAACAGTTTAGGACCATAGACTATAGTCATAGTCATAGAGTTATTAATTGGTGATAATACTAATATTTGTTTTAATGCAAATATTAGTTAAAAATATGATATCTATATATTGTCTAAAAATTATTTACCACATATAGTTATAATGATGTAGACAATGTTCATGTACATTTTTTATTGTCTAGATATCTTTGTCATATTTAATATTATTGTATTTCTGAACTAATATTAACATTAAAATAATTGTAAATATTATCATATTTTTTAACTAATATTTACAAGTAGAACATTGTGTGACAAAGTCAAATGTTTGTGACAGTTATATCTTAGTAACTATACCATGCACCTACAACAAAATGGTTTACACCATTCAAAAGCTTATTTAAAACTGACTACTATACTTACATTAACAGAATTTAAAAATATTATTTTATTTAAAAGTTATTAAAAAATACTTTTTTTTGTATACAACTTGTTAACAAATGTGTAACAATTTAAAAATTTGATTTTAACTATATGTCAAAAACCTCATTTTTTAAAAATATGATTTTCAGACTACCTGAAAAACTAAAATTTTGAACTTGCCACCCCATTATTTAAAAATATGATTTTCAGATGTCTAAAAATTAAAATTTTAAAATTTGGAGCCCTCCTGCCCATTTAAAAATATAATTTTTAAAGACATTTAAACACAATAATATTTTAAAATGATGTTAATGTAAGTAGGGTTAAGTTTTCAATAAGCTTTTAAATGGTATTATAGATGTTCTGTTATATTTTATTATAGGTGGTCTAATTACCAAGACATAATTGTCGCACACATTTAAATTTGTTGAATGTCTTTTTTTCAAATAAATTAAAATATTTTGTGAATGTAAGTAAGTAGTGGTCAGTTTTTGATAAGCTTTTGAATAGTGTAAACCATTTTGTTGTAGGTGGTATAGTTACCAAGATATAATTGTTACACACATTGGTTGCACAGTTTCATAAGGAAAAACTTAAATTTTGAAATATCTTTTGATCAAAAAATATTTTAAAATTCTGTAAATGTATGTAGTGGTCAGTTTTCAATAAGCTTCAAATCATATAAACCATTTTGTTGTGGGTGGTATAGTTACTGAGATTTACTTATCAAACACATTTGTTGCACAGTTATATATAAGGTAAAAATTTAATTTTCAAAAAACTTTTGAACAAAAAATATTTAATAAAAATTCTGTTAATGTAATTAGTGTTAGGTGGTCTAGTTACTGAGATATAATTGTTGCATAATGTTCTACTCATTAATATTTGCATTAAAACAATTATTAATATTATTATCATATTTTTTAACAAATATTACCACAAATTATAACACCAAATAAGTTATGGTTGTAAACCAAAAGAGTACCATTAGAATTACTTTTGAAAAACTACTCAATAATTTGTTTAATCAACTGCATTTGCTAAATGCTGGTGGGTCAACTTGACTGATAACATGTGTATATGCTTCTAATGTTGTTATCAAGTACAGGTATATAAAAATTAAAGCAATTGATTAAAAAATTTTTTTACAATATACTAGGTTCAATATACAGCTTTATAAACATTTATTCTAAAATATTTTATTTAAGTAATTAAATTTAGTTTTATTATTTTATTTTTTGCTAAAGTACAACCCCATGTGGATCATTTGTATTACATATTATTTTGCTATAAAAACAAAAAGTAATGAATAAAAACACTCATGGTAAAAGAAGCTAACAATTTAACTTGTATTTTACATACATTTTAGTCATATATTTGAATAGATACGTTTATTTAAAAATGTTGATTGTTTTTATGTAACCAAAGATGATTTCATATAATAATAATAATCCCTTAAAAGTCTGAATAGTCATAAAATGTTGTGGTCTAGAAAAATGTTGATTTGGCTGCACTCCCTATGGCAATCTTTTATGTATAACATCTAAAAAAAGTTAAAAATGCATTCTAATTATATCTAACAAATGCTGCCAATTAATAGCATGAATGCAGCATTTTAAAAGCATTATATTTGCTCCACTAATACTTTGAAAAGCTTAACATTATCATTTTTGCAAAAAAAAAACCAAAATAAAATTTAAAGTTTATTACAATTAACAAAAATATCTGAGCTTTCATCAAAAAGGCAAAATTATGGTGAAAGGTGAAAGCTTGGATATTTTGTATTAATTGTAATAAACTTTAAATTTTATTGTGGTTTTTCTTTTGCATTCCTCACAAGTGAACATTACTTTCTTTATTTATCATTAGCATTTTTTATTCTAAACTCCACATATATATATATTATTAATAATTATTTTATTGTATCTTTTATTATCTGATGGTTTGCAAACTGTCTGGACAGTTTCTGACTGTTTAAATATTTGCTTAGCATCTGGACAGTTTGTGAACCATTTGAATTCACCTACCATTGCCAACATATATTTATTTATATTCAGAGGTGGATCCAGGAGGCATAAAGGTGCATACCCCTACATTTTTTAAGGAGGCATAATTTTAGAGCATTAATTTGTGCTATAGTGAGGGGTGTAATTTTATATTGATATTTTTCAAAAATTAATATTCAAAATCAATTTAACAAAATATTATTCAATGCTTTTTAGCAAATTAAAGATAAAAAATATATAATAATATAAAAACACATTAAATCATTATGGAGGGGAAGAGCATAAATTATAGGAAAATATAATATACAAACACGTATATGGAGGCAGGAAACATATAATCATTATAAAGGGGCATACATCTTAGGAAAAAATAATATAGAAACATATAACCATTTGATTATGAATGGGGAATAAATTATAGCAAAATATTATTTTATTTAGAATTACATATTATGGAGGGGGGTGACAGGAAAAAAAATTTTTTAAGGGGGGCATTTCAACCCTGTGTATGTCTTGAGCATGCTGCATCTATATACTATTGCCTGGACTGTGGCAATATGCTTTTCTAAATAATATGTATTTTTTTATAATTATATCCTAGACTCCAACTGCCATATTACAGAATGCTTGCTAAGACTAAAAGCAGTACCAGTGCTAAAATTAACTTTTGGACTAACTAGCCCAGAAGTCTAAATGTACATTTCAGATTGTCTGGACTAGTTAGCCCTGGTGCTAAGATATATTGCTCAATTATTATTTCCCCCTCTTTATCAATTAGCTGTTGGCCCATTTAACTATTCTACAATTTGCCTTTGTTAGTGACATCACAATTTCACTTCAGGATGTATAATTTAGCAGTATACAGCTGTATAACTATCTCACATGACAATCTGCCAGGCTATATTAGTGCAGATCAGATAATTTTTACAATTATTATTAACTATATTATATCTAAATATTTATTTATAGTATATCATAATTAAATTATATTGTAAACAAAATATAAACAAAAGAAACAGTGTTTGTAAGAATAATAATAGTAAATAGCTATTTCAGTTTTATATGCTATAATAATTTTATAAGATTTTTGTGACACTTTATAAAAGAAATATATTGCTTGTATACTTTTAATATATAATAATATTGAGATATACTTATTTACTTTAATAGTTATAATATTTTTATTTGATGTTCATTAATGTATACCCTAGTCAAACTATTAATGTTATATACAATCAAAAATGTTTAAACTCTTTTGAGGAAAGTTGTATTTCAATTTTATGAAAATATTTTATTTTATCTGTTTTTTTAACAATTACATACATAAAATAATTATAGCCAATTTTCTATATTACTTTTAATTTTATCTAATCAAATTGTTAATAAATAATTCAAATAAAAGGGTGTATATTAACTAGTCACTTTCCAGTAAGCGTACCAAATTTCCACAACATTTAGTTTACTGTGTATAACATATAATATGTTTTTTAAATGCGACCAATATTAAGTCTGATCAATATTAATCAAATTAATTTATCATTAAAGATTTGATCCAAAATTATATTCATGAAATTCTTACTTCTTATTTAGTAAGTAAAACAAATTATGAATTTTTTCTGCAAAGTCTTTTTGGATAAGCATGTTTTTTATAATTTAAAATTGTAGCTTGATCACTTTTGAGTCTCCCTCACAAAATTTTGGGCACTGTGTTTTTTCTTAAATGTGATTATGTTATGTTAAATGTATGTTCTCTAAATTTGGTTTTTCGAAGTTAAGTATATTGGTTAAACCAACCACGAATCCTGAAACCGGTTGTTATTACTTTTTGTTATACAAAAATATATTTGCTTTTTCAAATCTTTATAAAGTATCTTCTAATCAGACTTTAAATCGAGAATTTAACACTCTAAGAATTAACAAGTTGATGCGAAAAAACTTGCTGACAATCTCTAATCCAGATATTTTACTGGCAAATAATTTATTATCAGTCATTTAACAATGGTTATTTCTAATGCTTCTATAGGATTGCTTTTTCTTCTCCTTTTTTCTTACTAATTATTGTTCTAGAGGCCATTTACTATTCTTTTCAAGTTGTCAATTTATTTTTGCCTTAAAAATAGATTTGTATCACCTAACTCTTGTTCTGATGCTCCTTAATCGTCTAACCCTTCTACTTCTCTTCCCCCTGAAGTTCTACGTGCTTAACCTTTCAGTATGTATATAAGACCAATCCTATGGTTTATTCATATGGTCGTTTCACTTCTTTCCCTTCCCTCGACGAGCGGTCCTATATTCAGCATTGGGCGATTACAACAACCTTAGTCAAAATATTTCATCGTGGCCTAAATTTCGGACTTAAAAAATGCGAGATCTATTTTATTGAAGGACCATAGTTTCAATATAATTAGTTAAATGATGTTTCATAAGCAAGATATCCTCGGAAGTACTGCATAACATTGAAGCAAATACACACGATATTCTTTTCAATAAATTAAATTTGTCACTAATAATGTAATATTCCGTGTTTTAGACATTCATTTTAATAATATTGCAATATCTAATGTATCTTCATATCAATGATATTGTTCTTATTATGGATATCGCTAATCATACACATATTGTGGGACTTTATCTTGTGTTCTCCGTAACTGAAAATAAGTTGATCAGTATTGTATACTTTTAGTTATAACCTCCAAATCAGCGATTCATTTTTTTATTTTCGTCCAACTTTTTTTTTAGAAAGTCCAAGTGAAATTAATATGTTAATATTAATAGTTAATGTACATGTTTTAATTTTTTTCTTCATATTTACAATTTCTGTAACTTGACAAAATCTTTCTTATTTAGAAGTTTAGGCATTTGACACAGCTTTTAAAAATCGTGACTAATCACTTTTTTCCCCTTTATTAGAAAAAGGGATTTCTCTGCATGATTTCGCTGGTCAATTTCTCACAGTCGGACTAACTCCTCCTTCGTTTAAATATTTTGCTTCTTCAACTTCTTTTTCTTAAAATGTATTAACTCCAATTTAGCTTTAATAAATGCATAATTTAATAACTATTGATCTATGTTGAACGTAGCAGCTCTTAACTTATGCGTTCCAAGAAACTAAATAATTATTAGATGTTCAAACAATATAAAATTGAGACTATTCATAATTATTTATTGTGACAAATACTATAATTATGTTCATTTGTGTGACAGATATTGCAATACTACTTACTAACTTTTTTAAAGTTTCAGGTTTTGAAAATATCACAGCTTGTCACAACACTATTTTTCTTTGGTCTATGTTAGACTCTGATTCACAAACATACCTCAAGTTTACCTTCTATATCTTCTTCTCAGGGTGACTCTATTAGGGACCAGTTCAATGCTACGATTTCAATTAAATAATCTTCAATGTAGAACATCTATGTTTAATAATACAATCAATAAGTGAAATATTTCAATGCTATTCACATTTAATTAATATTATTATTCTTTTTAAATATATTTGTAGAATAAATATGAATGTGGCGGACATTGAATTTCTGGCTGAAAACAGTCCAATATCAATCGTACCGCGGTTTGCCTTGCCAGCTATTGACCTGGTCTGTCGCAGCGTGGGACCTTTTACGCCCAACATGTCCACCCAAGTGCCACTCTGGTTAGCCCTCTATTTCCGTAGTCAAGCCAAGTGCCACATAGTTCCCCCAGATTGGCTGACAGTTGATCGATTGACGGAGCTGAAGGAAGCTGAAGAAACCGGTCAACTGTTCACCGAGATGCCGCATACTCACTTCATAGAAGTTGGCAATCTTCTGCTTTCCGGTTGTCCAGAAGATATTCCTAGGTAAGAGTATGCTATACAATAGTTACGAATAGAACATCAAAGTCGCGCTTATACAGATCCATTTCTCCTGTGTTTTTGTTTCTTTCTCTCTTAGATCGAGTGAAGTTCGTGTGTTATTACGCGACCTCTGGGATGTCCGTCTCTCAAAACTGCGCGGTTCTGTAACTGCGTTTACCCTGAGTGCCGCCAGCACGGCCCGTGTGAGTCACGTGGCACAAATGGAACTCTGTGCTGAGCGAAGTATGCTCACCCGTGCCATGAGTCAGCTCCAGGTGCTGCGGAACACTGCCAGTGATCTGGACCGAACAACATCGCAGACTCAATAGATCAGCCCAATTATTACGAGATTTATCATTTAGTGGTGGATATAGTTTCTTATTTTAAATCGACTCCAAGGCGTAAATATGAAAGCTTTTAACAACTTTTCGAATACTGTTATTGAAAAAATATAAATTTTGAACAATCATTTATGATAAAAATTGTTCGGTGTTACATATAAATTTGTCTTTCCAATATCAAGTCTGCCGTTTAAAAATTATATGTTTTATTTGTTTTAGTACTGAAAATTGTTATTGAATATTTTAATAATTTCTATATAAATTGGTCACACCGATCTTAGTTAATTAAATATTTCTATTACTTAATTTTGTAGAACTAAGCAATTGTGAGATATGTTTGAACAATTTATCAATCGAGAGTCCATAAATAAATTCGTATTTTGATAAGGATTCCTCTTTTTAATTAAATTAGTTATTTTAAACTAGATAAATTCACTCGTTCATAGATTGTCTTATTTTTCTGCCAATCAATAAATTTTATAATAATATAAGTAATCTGCCCAGTAATATTAAAACAATTATTGGTGTTCAGTCCCGATTGCAAACACCATGTGGTATTATAGTAAAATTTAACTTTAAACTTTTTCAAAACATTTAATCGGATTGGAATTCAAATGAAAACCACTTAATTTTCCCGTCTAAAATTGTGAAGAATGAAGTAGCAATAGGCCTATTGATGATTATAAATTTACTGATACATTTGGAATGCATTCGCTGGTTAATGAAAACTGGATCAATTTGCTACTTTTTATATATAAGTTAAGGGCTCGGGAATTTAAATATTACCACCATTTTTAAATGACGCATGATTGCATGTCGTGTATCGATGCACCTATTCCTTATAAAATCAATGTTACCAAAATTAGGCAATGGAGGAACGATGTAAATGATAACTAACAACGGAATCGTATCTAACATTTCAAAACTAGTATAATTGATTAAAACATTGATTATAGTGTGGTGCAACAACCTCTTTATTACAATAATACTGTTATTTTGTTCATTAGCTTTGTGGATACCAATAGTTTTGTTTATAACTCTATATTTATTGGTGTATTTGATTACATTTTAGTATACGCAATGTATAATTATTTACAATTTTTAAATTTGCTTCTTGAAGATTTAAACATATTTATTATTGTATGTGTATTGTAATATCATAAACTTCTTTTGTGGTGTAGTACAGTTATTTCTATTTTAAATTGTAAGGATCTCATGTTTTCTGGTGCATTTCATTACATTATAAACAAAATACTAACATTAATTTATTGTAATTAAGCCATATCTATTTAATTTTAAACATATAATAAATTTGATTGAACTGTTAGTTAAATTGATAAATAATCTTCTATTTTGTTTAATTCGTCGATGTCCCACATGTATTGTGTGGTGATCATATCCTATAAGGCAGTTTTATGTGAAAGTAAAATTTGGTTTGTATATAATTTTGCTCATTTTAGGAAATATGAAGAAATCGGTGGGACCACCATTTTCATTTTGGCACCTAAATTGTTTGCTTCATTTAAATATTTGCGAAGCAGTTATTTTTTTATTGATACTTTTATTAACTATTTTGTGTAGGCCCATTAATTTTTACGTCGAAACTATTGAAATTAAGCTTCATTGTTGTGTTATTTCATTTATAAATTAGGTTTATATTATACTAACAAATTTATCCAAAAGCATATTTCATATTAGCTAGATATTCACAATATCTGATACATTTTCTATAATTTCATTTGCGATTTAATGAAAAATAAAATATTTTAACCAATATTTGATATCTTCTTTTTTATCTATATAATTTTATAGCTATCCTGTAAGCAGTAAATAGCTACCTGTTTTAAATAATAAATACCATTTTATATTAAATAGTTTTTTTAATTTGAAATAAGTGCTACATTTGATCTTGAGGGGCTCCATAATCTGTTCTCGAAATTTTCAATCATCCGATTAAGTTTAAATTTGGTACAGAGATTCCTCCTAAAGACTTGTCGAGTGATTTTTATTTTCAGAAAAATTTATTGATTGGTATAATTTTTATGACTTGATTACGTCATAAACTCCAGTTAGGAAAATAACCATATATACTATATATTCACCAATAAATGCTATAATGTTCAATGCAACCAATTGACTTGATTCTTTTTGCATCTGAATCCAGATCACAAAATCTATATTTGTTAATTATACTACTTATACAAATAAGCTATAAGTAGTATCAATGCTATTTGAGTATTATTTTAAATTTCTGGTTTATATTTCTGGTCATACTAAAATGGACCATTGTTTTTGGTATGTAAAACTATTCTAAATTATTTTTTTTTTAGTTAAAAGTATTTTAGTCACTGAGCAAATAAAATTAGGGTCATACGTTTTATATTTTAATCAAAAACGTTATTAAAAGTGTTAACACGCTAAAAATCATTTGCTCGTGGTAGATTATAATATCTGAAATTTTCAGAGGGGTTCTATGTTATAAGAATTATTTCAAATGAACAATATAACCGAATTATTGCAAAAAAAGTACTATTTTTAAATTTCATAAATAATATAATCATAGAGAAATCGAATTGAGAGGTTGGTATCAAAACAAGTTAGTACGAAGCTAGTAGTGTTGTCCACTGCCGTATGTGGCAATTATAGTGTATACCGCAGATAAAATGTACGATCGGTACATATTCTATATCAAATCAATGCTTGGTCTAAAATAATCCTAATTGTTTGCTTTATTTTAAATTCTGCAGTGTAGTAGAGTTAACATTTTGTAGACAGCTTTTAACATTTGACTACAAAATAACTATTCTTAGTTACACAAGCTTTCGTTAAATATATTTTTCAACTGCTACCTGAATATAAGCAAGGTAATTCTGTAACGTTTGAAAACTAAAAGACGATTCCAGATTTTCTAGTCAATATATTTTGATCGATTGTGAGCACATGTATAAATTGAGACATTAAAAAGGCAATTACTATCTTATGTCTTAATTACATTTTATGAATTGGGAGACCTATCTGCAATATTGTACAAATGTCTGTCAGTTCATAAAATGTTCCTATTTTTTCCCTATATTTGTTAGTATATGCGAAAATATTTTACCAAACATTAATTACGGGGAAAATATTTGAAACAATCTCCGATGACGTATGGCGAGGTGTCAGCGTGTAGCGCTGAAAAGTATTGCATTCTATAACATAGAATGAATGAATACCAGTATAGGTATAAATGTGTATGTAACGGGAAACATATTATGTAAAAATTAAATTTGCGCTCATTTTTGAAAGCGACATAAAATCATCTTTACAATTCCATGCCACATGAATACAGATGACGTGGTGTAAGGGGCAGAATGTTTTTTAAATCTTTAAGCCCAACCAAAATTACCTCGCAATACCAGAAACATGTGATCCCTATAATAGTATCAGGTAATTCGGTCACATAATTTTTTTTAAAATCGTATCATTAGTATTTTAATTAAAAAAATTAACTATGCAAACTATGTTACTTCCATTTTTCGGAAAATTCGGTATTTAATTGTAAGATAAATAAACAAAATACAACCAAAAGCAAAAATCGATTATCCAGTTATATCTGAATTTATTCATAAATAGTACAGTCATAATATATTATAGTTGGGAGGATTGTAACGGTGGGAATTGCAAGATGTGGTAAACGTCACACTATTATGAACGTCAATAATGATCTCTCTTCTGGGACCCAGTATTTGAATAATAACGACCGGTTTGACGACGTTCTGAAGAGAGAAGACAAACATCTTCAAATGACTTATGATATATAATATGAAATATGGTTCTACAATTATTATTACACTATTCATGTAAAAATCAAATACTAATTTTGTAATATTTAAAAAAGTATACGACGTCACCACTCCGAGACAGCTTTGTCCGGATTGCGAATTTTCATTGAGAAATATACAAAAAATTGAATGTATAAAATAAAGTAGAACCATAATTTCATCCTTTCAACAAAGGATGAAATACCACATTTTTACTAAATTAATTAGTCACAATGCGATGGCGACATCATTAGATAGAAGAGGTTATTTTAATTTAAATGGTGCAGGTGCATATTTTATTTCATACCTCGAGAGTTAGTCATAACTGTCTTTTGGTCAATGATTGACGCGACATGTGTACATTAAAATGTAATTTTTAAAAAATGTATCACATTATTTATTAATCCTTGACATATTAGTGGAGTGCTTCCACCATCTCCTGACTAGCCAAAGGTTTAGGTATGAATGGATAAAAATAACGAGTTGAATGATTAAATTGATATTTTATCATTAGTTGGTCAATATAAATATATGTATTAGTAAAATATTTAGATGTTATAATATATATTGATATAACTTAAGAATGAAGGTAAAGAAATTATAACATAAGTACTTTGGAAAAAGAACTGTATATATTGAAATATTGTAAAGATAAGATAATTAAATATATACTTCGGAATTTTTCCGAGAAATTTAAAATCATATTGTCCAAAATCCTTCACCCACTTAAAAAAGTATTAGGAAATTTGTAAAAAGAATTCGGTATTAAATAATTATCACCAAGATGCAAACTTTAAGAAATGTATATGTCCCAAAACCATATTAAATATGTATTTACCTGATGATGGACTGCTAATAGCCTGTTCGAGAATAAATAGCATAAGTATTGTTCTCAATAGTTAAATAATTATAATATAATGAATATTCAGTGAAATTTAATTAGTTTTATATAAATATTTAAATTAATAAAATAAAAAAATAGATATATAATATATTACAGGGTATATATGTTTGTATATATATGTTTTTATATAAAAACAAAACTTACGATTGGAAGACTGTTGTTGTTGGGGGTAGTTTCCTCCTAAAATAAAAGATTTGATGTTTGTATTGCTGATTAAGTACAGATAATTATAAGAGTCATAACATTGAATAACTAAATAATCTAAGGGGCAGCTCCTCTTTACCTTTTTGTGGGGCCTGCAGTGTGATCTTCTGGTCCGCTAATCGTTCATTGAAGTCAGCTAGACTGTTAACCTTCTCAGCCAGCTGAAGAGCCAGCATCTGCATTCGAGAGGGTTCTGTCTTGTGCATCACCATGCACTGCGTGGGTTCATCCAGGGAGGCCTGTAAGACAAATCAATTGCGACAAGACCAAAGATAGTATAATTTTTTTACCAAATCAGAAGGATTTACATCAAGTCACTTGTCACTCTTTTTACAGTTGAGATAATATAATTAAAATAAATCAATTTAATGTTAGTGGATGCAGGGTACACAAAATACACGCGGAACAAGTTCAAATATTATGATTTAATTTTTATCTGTTTTTCTAACATTTTCAGGTTCTAGACCTGCCAACCTACGACTAATAAAAAGGAGCACAATGCGCATTGCTAGACATCAGATGACAGTATTGAATTCATTATATTATGTAGGACATGGTATTGTAATGACAAAAAAATTAAAGTGTGAAATACATAGGAAAAAGTCTAGAACAAAAAGTATAACATTTAAAATAATAACTTTTCATTTTATGCAAAATTCAAGTAATTTAATTTGAAGACATTACAGTTTAGAATTTTTCCTTTTTAGACACATTTAGGAAATTTTTAATCTTAGTTCAATTTTAGGAGCAATTACAAACCTGTAATATAGATAGTGATAATTAATATTATATCAGTGAAATCTTATTTCTCTATTTTTCGGGCCAAGTGATTATTTTCGGGCCAAATTCTATTTCAATATTTAATTTTAAAACGTATTATCATTTAAATTTCTGTAATCATAATTATAATGTAGCTTTATTGTAGCTCTATAACTCTATTTATTATAGCATATAATCATTCAAACAATTACATAGGTATTAGTATTTTTATTGTACATTTAGAGGTATTTATATAATATATGAGAAGAGTAAATTAAGAATACAAGACATGTATATGTTATTATACTATCTATATGTTGTAGGTAGCCTATAAGAAAAGATATCTACATAACAAAAAATACGAGTAAATGCTTTGTTTTTTTAATTTACAAGGTAAACTCGGATAATAGTACAGTGAGTAATTGTCATAGACTCACTATTTTAAAAGTTCAATAAGAATTTTAAACTCGTTTGTGGCCGTGGAATTTTGTCTAATGGTTCACCTGAAGATTTCAAGATTACATTAATATGAATTTTGGATGTGACTTCCTGCTTCTGTTTTTTTAATATTCTTTTCTTTCAATAATGCTTTCAATTCTTTATCTTGGTTGTGCATATTAGCCAGAGCCTCTGAGTGTACTTTCATCATGCCTTCCTTTTATTGTATATTTGATTGAATTATTTGTCCAGTGTCAGTTAAGGTTTCATCGAATTTTGCGAGTTTGGAATTTTGTTTTTTCTCTTCAAATTACTTTAATACAGTTTTCTTCTTAATTTGTTTCTGCTCCTCTTTTTTCATTTCTTTTATTTTCCCTTAGGCGTTCTTCATACCTCAGATAGACATTTTTCAAACCTTAGATAGGCCAATTCCGCTGATTGTAGAAGAGAATCTGTGACAGGAAAAGAAGAACTTGTATGTTTTGTAATAGGCCTAAGTATGATATTGTTATCACCAATGCTTCTGTTGTGAAAGATGCCGAAGTGTTTCTCTTTTTTGGTAATTATATAGCTAATCAGGTAGGACACTAATTACCCTTTTTAACCTCCCTATTCCCATGTGGTAATACAAGCACAGCACGAACCAATTGGACTAGTGTAAGAACTGTATTCAAGTCATCAAAAAATTTCCAGTATTGAAGAGTATCCTCCATATGTGAATGAAGACTTGACGTACTTTGATGTAGATGAGCTTCAACGTCCAGAGTATCAAGCTCCTCAGAAGAAATAACTTCTGTCATTGTTGACACAACAAAATTTACCCATTTCTCAATGTGTTTGTCGTTTTGATTATTTGGATAAATAAATTGACAAGAAATTATAAATGGATTCCCTAATGGAAAAGTTTTAGTGTTCCCTGATTAGAGTAAAGTTAAAATTAACTAAAACAAGCAATTGGTATAAAAAATATACATGTTTGGGACAGTAAAATGTCAGGTAAATTATTTTTGGGCAAGACAATATTTTTCGGACTATTTAAGCATTGAGATGTTAATGCGTTACAGCTAATTAAATGTTAATTAATTATACTTTATGGATATTATACTTAATAATTATTCTATACTTAAATCTATCTTCTACTGTTGACAAATCATGGTTCCTAACGGTTTTCAACTATATTTTTCCGGAACATTTCAAGTAATGACCCACTGGCTGTTTTAAAGATACGCACTGTTGCCACTCCATAAAATAAAATTATGGACGGCGAATGGGTTCTGTTATTAGATATATTAGTAGATGAATGTAATTATACAGGTACAACAAAATTATAAAAAATTTCATAAAAATAAATATATATTTAAAATTTATAAAAGGGAAGATAATCAAATTCGCGAAATGCGCGAATAATTTGAAATGGTTTCACTCCGAAAAACAAAATATTTGTCCTCTTCCAATCCAAAATAAAGTATGTAAAACCAATGATTCATTATATTAATTAATGCCAGGACCATAGGAACGAACCCTGCAAATACATCATTTTTATTCTTTTGTTAAATCTTAATTTTTTGATAATTCGTCGGTATTTTCATTTTCCCATGGTACAACTAAACAGCGAGTAGATAAAAATGTTCTGTAGTGGGCCACGCTACCACTCACCATCAAGTCTGTGTTGAGGATCATCTTGCTAACCACAGAGTGGACGACAGGCTTTTCCAGCTCAAAGTGCTCTCTGAGTCGGTCCAAACTGATCGACTCGTAGACACTGCTGTACGTGAAGAGATAGACGCGCAGGGCTTCCTCTTTGATTTTCTGGCACAGCATGGTTTTCACCTTGACCGATTGAAAGAAGAGATCCCACACCTGACCAGAGAGAAAGAAATATTAATGTTGGCTGCAACTGAGTAAGACCCACCGAGCGTAGTATGAAGTGATAAAATTAATGATATTTAACTCGATATTATTAGAATATTATATTAGAACAATCCCTGAATATCAATGGCAACAAATTTCGATATAGTCTAATTTCATTCGTTCTAAATACGGCATTTTAGCGTTAATCGATTTTTTCGCGAATCACCTTGAAACAGACATTTTATTTTTTTAAATAATCATGGTTTATAATAACGTAATCAAATACATAAAATATCAGACCTTAGGTTTGTGAGCCAATATAACTAACAAGTACCTAACTTCATTATAAAAACACTGTATTTAGTCAGTTGCTTCATCGCCACGGATGAAATAGTTTTGTTAATAGTCTCGTTTCAGAACGTTTTCTTTCTTCATTGCTACTCCACCTTCTTCCTTGTTTAATTCCCATTTTTCTATGTCGAACTTATCTAGCTCGCTTTAATAGGCTTGCAACATGTTTTTGGGATCCTTTTCGCGATGCTCAAAATTTTTATTTCTTTTAATCAATAATTTATATAATTTTCAATTCCTCGATGACCTATCACAGTAAACTCCGCGACCGCCACTTTATTATGTACTTCTTACTACAGTTTCTTCTTCAATTCATTAATTAGTTCCACTTATATCTGTTTTACCTGTTTAACTGTCGTTGTCTTTGGAGACGTGTTTTGTAACCATTCCAGTCACAATTACAAACATTATTTTAGTTTCTTTGTTTATTATAGATAAAACCGTATTACACCATTTTTTACACAAACAAATAATAAAAAAACGTAAAACCAAGCTGTAGTCTAGCAATGTAACCAGTCAGATAAAACAGTTTTATTTAGTAAAAACTAAAGCATCACTAAAAGCTGAGTACCAGCAAACAGAGTTAGTTATGCTAGTTCTCAATCTCATGTGTCCTAAAATTGATCTACAATTCTTTAAATCGAAATAATGTAATAATGTTGGGATGGCAAACTTTGCTCCATTTGATGGTATGAACTGAATGGTACTTGAAACAAGTTTTTAATTTGACATAACAATTTATAGTATATAATACACACTAGATATGATCGGATTAGTCTGGATCAGATAAATAAATTTTACTTTTACGATATTTAAAAAAAGACTCACTTGGACACGGCAGTCATCATAAGAAAAACATATAATAGAATAATTAAAGTAAATCTTATCTATTTATATTTGTACACTAAATAGTGTACTGTATAACGACAACAAAAAATGTAACACTTCTAAAACCTTTTTAATATCGGTCGACAAGGAATGCGTAGTAGTCATGCAATACAAAAGTCCAAAGAAGCATTTTAATCTGATAGTGACGATTTTCTATTCGTCCATTTTTAACATTCCAATGTCATTGGTTACCTTTCTTGTTACTAAAATGAATAGCCCGAGAATACCCTCAAAGGAAGCAAGTGTAAACTTAATCGTCGAATCTTCACTGTTTGCCAGCAGTAATGCAACCGACGCAATTGGTTAACACAAACATAATTATTTGCAACAAATATTGTTGGTAAGGTTTTCATTTGATATTAAAAAAAAATTCTATTAATAAACATAAAAGTCCGACAATTACATTAGTGTTTACTAAAGTGACATTTTCATGCATTAATACAAAATTTAGTCAGCATCGGTAAAGCTCTGAAGATGAATTTAATGATAATACTATAGTATCATAACTATATATAGTATCAAATTCCATCGCCATTATAATCTTTCGCACATTTATAAGAATTTTCGGAAAATTAGTTGGCGATTGAAAATTATGATGGCTAAATTCTGATGAAATTATTATGAAAATTATGCTAAATTAGATGACGACTGAAAATTAGAACAAGCAATATAACAAAACAGTACAGATTTTATTCTATAAATAGTTATTGACAAAATCCCACCTTGGCGTTCATTTTATCATTGATGATGAAGTTGACAGTGGACCGCCAGTCGCCAGTTCGCATGGTCTTGGAGGCGGCGACAATGTGTTCTCGCATGGTCTCTGGGGGACCTACCAACGTCTGTCGTTCACTGATTTTGAGCACGTGGTGGAAGTTCTTGCTGATCATGCGACGACGCAAGTCCATTTCGTGTTCTAGAGGGTGACATTAGCAAGTGAAGCAGAAGTGCTGCTTATAATACAGTGGAAACCATGTTAACAAAATAAATGTTATGAAATAAACATTTTATGATGATAGAAAAACGCGTTTTAGTAATAGGAGATAACGAATTCAGAATATTTGGGTGATATATTAGATACAAGTAACATTTTATTCTATATTCATTTAATGTCGACATTAACATATCCCCAATAATTAAGAACTACTCAAATGCATGATTTTTTAAATAAAATACAATGGGTTATAGTTGATTATAGCAAAATGTCAACAAGATGACAAATACTACACTTTTAGAAATTTCGTACCTATACCGAATCTCATATTAAGAAGAATCCATTCTCAATCGATTACCACACATTCAAAGAATATTACACATTTTAAAAATTAAAATAGGCCTACTCATAACATGTATTCATTTATTTATATGACTTAAATGTAAAAAGATATACACCGATTACTTTTATTAATTTAATGTTTTAACATGAATACGTGGTACAATACGTGCTCACACAGTAAATATAAGAATACATAAATTTATACTTCGCATTTAATCAACAAACTAAAACAGTCCAACACGAAGAACAATTAACACAACAAGAAACTGAAATATTTAAAATTTCAAGACAACCTATTTTATAACATTTTCAGAAAAAAGGCTTATTTCTTATCCTTATTCATTAATTATCCATTATCCTCATCATTAATCTTTTTCTTATCCTTATCCTTAGGCTTATTCATTATCATGGAAAACGCATAGCAAAATTCAGCTCACTACACACATCTTTCTTGGTAATCTAAATTTTTTTCCTGGCTTTGCAGAAAGAGAAGCCACCCGGATTGATAAAATTAAAGTTAATAACATTATACAAAAAAGGGTCGCACAACAACAACAAAACCATCTGAACGACAACAGCGGCCACCAACTCACCAGCAATGAAGGAGATCTCATTGAGCAGCGCACTGACCAGATAGACGCACTCCAACAGCTCCAGGTTGATGTGCATATGATAGGGCACCTGGCGCCGCTTCTCCACCTTCTCCTGGTCGGGGGATCTCTCAGTCCTCGCCGGGATGAGGCCCTGGGCCAGCAGCTCCTTGGCCCGGCCGGAGCTCTGCATGTCGACTAGCGCCTGATGGGCGTCACGGATGAAGCCCTGGCGGAAGGCGCACAGACCCAGCTGCACCATCGCACGGTTGTACAGGATCTGGAGGGTGAGAGAGTTGGGTTGAAACGGTGAGTTAATATAAAGATTGTACAGGATACCCGCGATTTTAACCTGATACAATTCTATGATTTTTTCAGGGCCTAAACAATTATTTATGACCAAAAAAATCAGGGACACATGTAACTTTTATATTAGGCCCGTGTTTTATTCACCATATTTTTTGTAAACACTGTTTACAAAAAATATGAATGATCTATACAGTAAATATAAAAATGTATGAATAAGTTTATATCGGATATTTCATAAAGGTTAATGAAATACAAAAGGTAATACAAATGACTGAGTATTGGCACTATTACAAATTGAAAAAATAAATTGATACCTCGAAGACTTTTATAAAATAATAAAAAGCGTTATTTCTTAATAATATCAATATTAATTTCACTAACAACGTATTATGTTTAACTAAAAAATACAAACATTACGACCGATTTTTTAAAAAGATAATATAAGTAATAATAGTAACATAAAAATAGGTTAATAGAATAAAGAGTCTTTATAACAATTTTTTAAATTTAGATTAGAGCTATTTACCATGAAGGTAAATAAAACACAAATAAAACAATTTTCATAAAATTAAAAAATATTTTGTATCAGTATGAGATTCGCATCCATGTTTAAAATATGACCTGGGAAATTAATTATGTATTTTAAGTGCTATTTGTAAAACGCTGTCCTATGTAAAAAGCAGTAATAATTTTCAGTTTCAATATAATGTTTGGTCTTTATCAAAATAATATATAATTATGATATAAAACAAAAGTGAGATATATTGTAATGAAGAAATATAATTATAGACTTCCTCAAAAAAATTGTTTTTAAATAATCAACCTCATTCAGTTAACAAATAATTATGTAATTTATTCTATATCCACATATTTACTATTATTAAATTGTAAATTCAGTTGCTGCTTTTCACCAGCCACTATCCAGCACATCATCTCGCTCACCATAGTCGGTATATCAGCTTGATCAATGCTGGACTGCAGGTTGGACATGAGCATGATATCACGCGCCTTGAACCAGTAGTCGTGCAGCGCCAGATAGTATATGTGGCAGAGGATGGCCCGGGTACGGATCCGGTCGGTGATGTCCTTGTCGTAGATGTAGTGGCAGTACTTCTCGATCTGATGGAAACTGGGGGAGAACTCGGCGCAGCCCTCGCTTTCCACGCGGCGAGCCCACACGTAGTCGAACTGTGTGGGAGGATATCAAAGAAGATGCCAAAGTTGACAGACAATGATAGTCAGGATTTCGTACAGAAAAACTAATGTTAAAATTGATAATGTCGTTACTTTGCTATCAAAGTTTGAAAATTAATAATAAATAAAATATTAGTTTGTGCAGTATTTTTAGTAAGTTATTTGTATGATAAAATTTGGTGTAAGTGTGAATATAAAACACTGCATGACAATTATGGGTACATAGACAAATTTTTCATGCTTAAAAACAGTTATTTTAGAAGGATTTCGACAACAGTTTTCCTGTAATTTTCGATGAGATTTCCATGAACTATCTTTCTTCAAAAGCTGAAAAAATACAAGTTAGATGTTTTTTCGTGGGTGTTTATGAACGAACCTCGGGTGGTTCATCTTTCCTCCCAATTTGTTTCCTCCCAAAATCAAAAATAGTTTTACCTTAAATTTTCTTTAAAAAAATTGCAACTATCCTTTGTATAATTCAAATGACAGCAAATAAATTTAATCTTGCTCATAGAGAAATTTTAAAATATTTTTAAAAAAATCCTGAACGTATGTATTTATGATATTAAACTACTATTAAATCGAGAAAAATCATTAAAACAATTTATACATTATATACTTTTACTAAAGGTAACAGAAACAATATTTTAACAAACATAAAATTATCAATTCAATTGACTAAAAAATAATATTACCTTTTAAAATGGTTTTAAAATTTGGTAAAATATTTAACCACTATATACACATGTAACCACATACAAAAAATATTAAACAAACTGTAATATTATGTTACAAACAGCTTGCTTTTGACATATGTATTGAAAATTTCCAAATGATGAAAATGTTCAAAAGCATAAAAACTTGGCTATAAGAATATTGTGACTAAAATAAACGAAAACAGCTTTATTAATTCTGCCAAATAAAAATTCAGCAGAAACACTAAGTTAATGATCTTTGCATTTGGACAACTCCCAAAATAATTTATTAAAGTACACATTGACATGTGAAACAATAACGTTTCCTAATCTTGAAAATAACTGATTAACAGTATATCCACCTTGTAGTAGAGGTGCTCCACTTTCCTGATGTAGCCACGACACATGTCTTCGTCGTTGGATTTCTTGGAGTGCAGATATGCGCATAATCGATCGATCAATCCGCACACTTCTTCCTCATCGCGAAGTCTACAAGGACCACAATTCAGGTAGCAATGACAAACAAATTATATCAATTCTTTTTAACCTAAAACACAGAAAAACAGGTTTGCTACTCTTCGCTCTCGGTATAAAATAACCCATACAATAAGTGACCATTATGACATGAATCATACAAACATAAATAGTAAATCTCGAGTAGACAAGCCTATTAAAATCAACTGAGAGTTTCTTTCAAGCAATGGAAATGCAACATATAGAATAATATAATGTATAAAATTTACTGGAGTGTATTAAACGCTAATATAAATGTCAGTAATATTTTCATGTCACTTATCGCAACGACTAAGCGATTTAATTATTTGAAATCAGATTTGCTAGCTAAATTTCTTTAATTGTACAAAAAAGGGATAATTGTTGTATTTACTTAAAGCTTATCATAAATAGTTTATTTAGCATTATATATAACATTAACAAAAGAAGACGTATAACTATATTTAAATATATTTATTTGAACATTAAATAGACATTTTCAATGAAAAATATAATCAAATCATTTCTATCTAACTTTACTCAAATATATCAAATAGTAAGACGAAGAGACTAACCGCTCGATGTATTCGACACTGTGAGGATCAACATTCTGGAGGATCTTGGTGTACTCATCATCCATGCGCTCAATAATGGTGATGATGCACCCTTGAATTTGGAAGGGAGCCTCCTGACATCAGAACAGAAAGTAGGGGACAATAATAGATTATTACCATATATATATTAATGTATTGTATAATATACGTGGATATATTTTGATGTAAGCACCTGTCACCTCGCTTGTTTGTGCTAACAAAATGAAGAGTCGGTTGATAACCCATTAAGCCACGTTTTTCAATTATAGAGTCCACAGGATCCCAGTAATCAAATATCTAATAACACAATGCTAACTGTTTCCTATTTTATCAGCTACTACAAATTATTACAAAAAAACTACAATCATTATTTTTTGACAACAAAATTATTGTAAAATGGTAAATTTAAAGTTAAAAACAGTTCTTAGGTCAATGCAGTATTGTAATCAACAATAATCAATAAAAATCACATCTTACATTAACAACTTCGTTTTCATCGGTGATCTTTTCATTGATAGACAAGTCATTTAGATTATCTTCGAGGAAGGACATCAACTTCTTGATATATTCGATATTTCTAAGAAAATATGTACATGAAATGAATATTAGCCTACTGATAGTAACTGTAATATTTAGCATAATAGTTTCGAAATTTTAGAGATAGAACTGTGGTAATAACATCAGGACATACCTCTGCCAAACATCCAGATGCATACTGGTAGCCAGATTCATGTTATGATCAAAAACGGCCGATATCAGATAGATGAGAACCTTGGTGTGATACCCAAGACCAAACTCGTATTCCACTGAAAATTTAATAAACGCAATGTTAAACTGGTATGGACAAAATAGTACAATATAAATAACTTTCTAGAAAAAGTAACACGGTGTAATAAGTTTTTATGGACCGTTTACCCAACACCAAAATATATCAATATAACAATAAAATATGCGTACGATACCAGGTACGATTACAACACATTTTTAAGAAAAGAAATTGGTATTGAAATTCTAAATTAAAAGAAATTAAATGAAAAGTAGAGTTATAATACTTTGAAATATGCACCATTTTAATTTAAAACACTCAAAAGATGTTACAAAAAAATTCCCACAATACTAAAATGAATTATATATATATATACATTGAAATATATATATTTATACAGCATAGATCACTGTTCTAAATTGTTATTATTACTATTAATATACACAAAAATACACTGATCAAATATTTCCTTAAGAAAAAAACACATCAAGCGCTATTTATGTGTATATTGTAAATAATTGATTGTCATCAAAAATAGATAGCTATAAATGTATTATTAAATGCGCCGAAAACTGCCTTCATGACACGGAAACTACGAAAGCTCAAAAAAATTGAAAATAACACGCCTGCTTTTAATAATACAATAATATTATGTCTCAACATATTCCTGTTCCCCTTTAACTCACAGATCTTGCTCTCCACTTCGACCAACTGAGCCTCCTGCTCATTCCGGTCGGTACCCCGCTTCCCCCTGAGGGCCATGATCTCATCTAACTTCTTCATGATGACATCGGTGGTGATCTTGACGTCCTTGTCGAAAACCCGCGACTTCTCCCGACCGTCGACCGACACCCAGCCGCCACCCAGACCATCCTCTCCGGCTTCCTCCCCCGGCTTGGACGAGCGAACGGCCTTCTTGTCGGGTCTATCCGGTTTGACCGGTTTTTTTTCCTGACCACGACCGGGTGGGTAGGGAAAAGTACACATTAGAATAATTAACTATGGAAAACAGCAAAGGATGTGTTTACATACATAAAGAGAAAGAAATGTTTATTTTAAACACTTGTTAAACTATATATTCTATAAATATAATTATATAGACCCCCATAATTGGATAAATACGATATACTACTAGACCATTATAAACACAGACTGCATACTAACTTAATAAACCCATCTAAGATCATTTGTATTTTATTAATTATAACTTGCTATATTATACTTATTTGTGTTTTATTCCCTTTTTGTTCAATATACAGCTAAAAATTCACTGTGATATTTCAGTAGTAAACTCCAAAAATATTATTGTACAACATAACTTTAAAAAACTAGATTTTTGTCAATATTTCGTAACCATTAATTAATAATTTTTCACTTTAGTTTAAAGTTTAGTAAACATGTAAATAATCAGCTCGATGCCAAGAGGATATGATTCTTATTTCCATGGAACATACAGATAATTAATCTTATGTAGGTCTACCTATAATTACTAATTTATTTTAGTAATAATTAGTACTTTGAATAAGATAGACACGTATATAACGTTGTTGTATAGTATAGTATATTATATTATAGTATACTATATTAGTATAGTATAGTACTATATAGTATACTATATTATATATATACTATATAGATATAGTATATATATAATATAATTATATTATATAAAATATAATATATATAATATATACAATAGTATAGTACTATAGTATAGTACTATATAGTATAGTATATATTCTTAATATGGTCAATGAAATAATCTATAATAAAATTGGTAAGACAATGACGAAATCAGTCACATCATCTTCGTCTTACAAACTATTAAATGTTATCACATATCTCAGTAATTGTAGCTTTGAATTCTTTCGTAGTCTACATAAAGTTAGTTTCCTTCAAAGAAAATTATCAGCAATGTTGTTATCATCCTAAAAATGCTCCGTGATAGGTATGCTGCTTGACATACGAAAAATGTAAACTGGTGATCACAATGGTAAAAGAAAGATTAGCTGGATAGTTTGTATATATTTTATAATATTGGAAATTTAATCTTAACTTAAGGGGGAAATGTTCAAAGTTGGCTGAGGTTTTAAGTATAGTCATTTAGAAATATGTAAACTTTTATCGTTCTTGAGGGGATAATCGTAATTGTCAAAATATAATACTTTTCCGATTACCTTTTTCTTCTTCTCGCCAGTCATTTTCAAAAATCGAGCAGCGGGATCCAATCTGTAAGCTTCATCATCCTCAGAAGAAGAGGAAGACTCCTCACTTGAACTTCCCCACATGTCGTCTGAATCGGTCTCTTCATCCTGAAAATAAGGATATTATACATTTATATTGGCTGCATCAGTTAATATAAATAAGACGCGGTCGCATAACACATAACCATTGAACTTGTAAAGTATCTTGGCTCAATGACTATAATGTAAATAATAAGCAAAAATAACTAATTTTAAAAACTAGTATTAACTAACAAAACTAATGAATATAGTCAAGTATAACCAAATAAAAACAGTCATAGACATAAATATATAAATATTAAGGGTAGTAATAACAATCAAATAAAAACGCCAACATACAGAAAACCACAGTGAAAATATAAAAAGTAAACATACATTAAAATGTAGAAAACTGATTGACCTAATTTGATCAATATTGACCAAAACAAAAAAAAATTATATTAATTGGAGTTTTGTTTATATGAATTTAAGTAAAAATTGAAATATGTAATACCTCCACATTAATTTACTTAAAAAGTATTGATTAGACACAATTTAATAACTAAAACATTAAAAGTTGAAGTTTTGAAAATACGAATTCAAAAAACCTTGATTAAAATAGCACCATTCTATTTCAATGAAGTCATCTATTTTCCATCCAATTTACTAAAAGTCGAAAACGCTTAGCTGGAAGTACACAATAGTGCAGTTTTATACTATCTCGGAAAACACGATACATTTTATCATCGCGTGTCGGTACTAATTATTGTACATAACACGGGTGGGACGAGAAAGAGGGGTGGTAGAAAATAGACAAAAAATAAAAAGAGAGAAAAGGAGAAGTGGGTGAAAATTGTTCAAGTGGAAAGGAAAGACAAAAGGGGAAGAGGGTAAGAATAAGGGAAGTAGGGATGTAAAGGGAAATAATAAGGAAATAAAGTAGGGAAGGGAGAAAAAAAGGAGGGATAAAAGTTTGTACCTACTCTAAATTAGAGGAACTGTTTAGGTATAGTCGGTACTATGAAACCCAATATGATAACTATACTCCATTTTAATTATTATTCGCGAGAATTCAACTTCGAATTTGTAAACATAACGTGATGTGTTAATAATAAAATTTAATTTAACTATAACTGTTATTCATTTAAGTTAAGTGATTGAATGAATAAATAAAAAACTGTTAAAGCTATATATTTGTTAAAGTAGAAATTATTTTCTTCTGTCGCAGGATCTTTCTAGGATAGCTCATTGAGAATTAAAATATTTTAATAACATAAAAAAGAATATAATTTAGGTTAATACATTTCATTTCAATAATCAATAAAAACACTGTTGCTCAGCTTATAACATAAATTCCACTATGTCTTATTAAAACACAAGTTATATTACTTGAAAACATTATAAAGGTAACCAAAACACAATATAATAGTTTCCATTTTTATTACTATTATATTGTGTTTTGGTTAACAGTATAATACTGTTAATTAAAACAGATTTTACCTCCTGTTTGACTTTGCCAGTCTTCACGAATTGTGCGTCATCTGCATCACCCACATCATCAGCTTGAGCTGTCTTTCCGTCTTCTTTGTCTATAAAATACGACCAACAAACTTAATAGCGAATACAAAATTTCAGTCTAAATTTCCGTTGTAATCATCTGAACCAAAGGTTAAACCTATTTAAGATTGTAATCTAGAAACTCTAATTATTATAAAATTGAGTTATTATGTTATTGAATTAAATTTTACTGTTGTTATAATATGTTAAAATATGGTATGACAGTAGAAATAACAAATCATAACAGATTAGAATCAAAGATTAATAATACGGAATAATATGCCGAATAACAGCATATTTTATAAAAACAGGTCAAAATCCCAATAAGGCTTTTCTATAAAAATACTATATTTAATTCCATTTTAAGATCGGTTAAGTAGAGATTTAATTATATATATGATTTGTGATATATATTTGTCATATATAATTTGTGATTAAGATACGATTTATCATATCGTTTAAATGAACAGAATACCATAACAACATATGTATGCAATATTTCAAGCTAATCGGACAAAATCGACGCATAATTATTTATACATTAAATCAACAATAATATCCTATGAAAACCTACCCGGTTCTTCTACGTCGGAAACTTCTTCATATTTTTCAGGGTTCTGCAATAGAATCAATACGGAAGAGTTATATATTATAAAGGAATAAGTGCAGTGCTTACCAATCACATAGCATCAAAAACTATTGAACTAGGTCATATTGAAAAAAATCCATTTAAATATAATGGGATAGAACAACTTTGCAAAAAATTCCATCGAATTTGCTATGTATTACTAATAATATTATCATGTATAAAAATGGGTTTAAATAAAAACAAAACATAAATTAAATACTCTGATTTAATAGTCTATTTAATATAAACGTCTAACATTGTATTTGGACAAATACTTTTTCCTCATCTTAATAACATTGGAATAAATCATTAGCGGTTATAATGTAAATAACACGGATAACACTATAGGTAAACATACCAAATAAAATTATTTTAAAAGTCTAAATATCCGTCGATAATAAAACAGACATTTATAGATTATTTTTCGGCCAAAAATATCAAAAGAAGTATATTAAAACAGAAATTTTACCGCCTTGAAGTCATTGATTTTATCATCAAATTCCCTGTTGTACTTCTTTATTCTTTGTCGAAGAATACCAAGACTACGAGAAGCCTGTTTGTTAAGCGTCTTGCGTACCTCCCAAACTTCATTTATGAACTCTTCCAGCTCAGCTATCGCCTTAATGTAGAACTTAGGAATTCCTTCAGCTTCAACTACTTTTTTCCACTTGTCCAGTGAACGAACTAACTCTTCAAAATCTGCATAACGAAACATCACAATTACTATATGGAGAAAGGTATCATTGTTTTTTAAAAACGGAGTATGTTAAACTAGTAATGCCCTAATATAATAAATACAATATTAAATATCTATTTTTAGTATAACCCGTAAATAAATTATACTATTTAAAAATTGTTTAGAAAATATTTATAATTATCGATTCAATGATTTGTAAATAAAAATTATCAATATTATGTGAAAATTGAAAAGATGTAGATAACATATATATATTATTTACCTTTGTCCTGGTTCTTGCGTGACGATTTGAAAATTAACATGCATTAAATAAAGTATAATTTATAGAGATATCACAAATTCCTTTTCATTAACAGATCAATTATAATATAACTAATGTAAATAAATTGTTTACTCCCAATATATAGAAAACAAAATGAAATATTAAAACATTCATATATATTATCCTGTCTGACTATTTGATATTTTGACTCATAATTTATCCCTAAATATCAATTGAAGTTTAATAAATGTACCTTGTAGAACATTGGTAGTATCCTTGATTTTTTTATGATTCTTCATATTTTTTACAATTGTTGTCATTTCTTCGAATCTGTACATTATAAAAATAGAAAATCATGGCTTTAATTTTAAAGAGAGTATTATATAAAATTATGATAATAAATAACCTTTTATCTTTGACGCTTTTGACAACCCTTTTCTCTTCTTCCTCACTTTCACTTGAAACTTTGGCATGTCTATAACAGATGAATTAAAACTTTAAAGTAATTTTATTATGGGCGTGAAAGAATCTGCAAATTGTATAATTTTATTAAGATATTACCTTGTATCAACTTTAACAGCAGGTACATCTTCATCACTACTCTCCTCACCACTCGAACTAATTTGATCAAAAAATTTAGACATTTTTGATTATCAGTCTGAAATTAAACAAAAAAATTAAAAGACATTATATATTTTAGTACAAAAATGGGATATACTACTAGCTATACTTTAATAATTAAAAATTTTAACAATGTAATGGGTGTTTAGTTTAAGAAAATAAAACATCCGTGGTTTATAAATATTTAGCTTAACATATATAATATTAAAAAAATGTCAGCACTACTTTACAAAGCATTTGAAATATTCTCTATATTCTTTAAATATACAACACTTTATCTCCTGGCCATCAGATACTTCTTTAACTAAACTCTGTCCTTCCAGTAATATTAATACTTCTCATTCTATCATGACAGTTATTCACCAGCATCCTAATATTCTAGCCATTCTTATTAACAGA
>JAUZND010002122.1:0-13059 GCA_034780555.1 Coelogynopora nodosa
TAAAAGTGTAAGTATTATTAAAATTATATAATTACTATTACAACTCGATATAAATTCCTTAAATTGCTAACACAGTGGGGATACTACTAAGTGGCAATATTACCCCCATGGCAATATGACCCCACTTTAGTATAAAAAATATAGTATTTTATTGATTGTAACACAAATCACTACTCTTTATAAATGTCTTTCAAAAACAAAAAGGTATATTATATTCTACTTAGTACATATCTATCTTCTAATTAGGAAATTATGTAGAAGATGAGGATTAGACGAAAGTTTCAACATAAACAAAAAAATGTATAATATTAATATTCGATTATTAAAAAGTTTAAAAAAATTATATTTCTAATTAAAAAGATTACTTATTAATGTTTATTGTAACTAGTAAAATGTTGAACTGCCAAGTGGTTCAAAATATTATTCAAAACTATTTCTACCTATGAATTTATTATAGAATTTTAAATTTTGCAATAATATATGCAAAAACTAAAGGACTTTATATAGGACTATATATATATAGGACTATAATATAAAGGACTTTATATAGGGACGCAAACACCCCATTTTGTCCACATATACTAAATATTTTTTATACTTAATTAGCTGTTGTATTATCAAGAAATTGCTTTTTCTGATTTTTGCGTTTTTAATAAAAGGTTTAAATATGTTTAATTAAATTTACCCCTTCAATTTTACCCCTCTCAGAAAGTGGATACTTATGAGGAGTCCAATATCCAAATCAGTGCCCGAAGTTGCGCACCCAAATGCACACCAGTAAACGCTTTAACATATCTAGGAGGAATGGTCACATCGTGTTGTCAAGGGAACTTGTGCAATAGTTCTGAAAGAAGCATAAACCGTTTCTGTTCAGTTTATATGTGTTTGCTATGTTTATTTGTATACATTTTATTGTTGCATTTAATAGAATAATTCCATTATTAAAAATGCGGCTAGTAACAATGAATTTATTATAATTATAATTAAATAATAAAACCAGTGCAATCAAGTTATAATACCTATATGGTGTAGGCCTATTGGTTATTTATAAATTGCATAACAATATTTTGTATAAAACAAATCTATAATATATACATTTTAATATGTATTAATTTGTATGACTCCTTCCAACAATGATATATTGTAATGATCAGCATGAATAATTTAGTTTTTTTTACTGAAACAAATATTATTAATATATAATACTTAAACATATACAAAGATATTTATAGAATTTACAGAAGGAAAGAGGGATCATACATAATTTTATCAGCCTAAAACAATATCCGCCCTCTAAAGAACAATAAAAACGTGGCGTTATTTATCCAGTGGGATAGTTAAATGTAGCCTACCCATGGCGTACGCCATGAGCCTACCTCATGTCTGAATGTAACATAAAGGTGTAGATTAAAGTCATTACGTGATGATAAATATGACTAGGTAGATATAGATCAACAAGGTAATATTAATAGATAATTTTACTCACTAAGAATAATTTTAAAAAATTATTTGTTACCTACTAGAATATAACGAAATTAATGATACGTACGAGTTCACGACGTTTTTGTGGCAATCCGCACACACCAGACGATATTTCTTGTCCATGTTCCTGGAACACATGTGACATTGGCCAATTCTTAGTCGCGGTATCGCAGCAAGTAGTATTGGGAGGTGTTTTTCCTCTTGTACGGTGCTGGTAGACGTAGACTTTTCACTAGTTGCAGCAAATATATGTCATTCATGTGTGAGGTGAATTATTGGCTTAATTTGGATGTATTGTCAGAATCAATACAAAAGCACTGTATACATACACTGCAATATAAAGAAATTTACCAAACGTAACAGCTAGGCCAGCGTTTGTATTTGCGCCGAGAAGACTAACACAACGATCCATCTGGTCCAGAGTGTAAACACCAGTCTTGTGTTTATTGTAATCTAGGATTATTTGCGGCTTTTTCTGAGGACCTACTGAAACTTCGGAATCTGCATGGTACGTTGAGAATAAAATAACTCATTGTGATTTTTTTGGTACATATTATGATACCATGCATTCTAGCACGGGATGAAATCCAAACACATTCGAATTTACCGGACGAGTTCTGTGTGGTACTATTTCGATGGGTATTTCACCTTTATTATTGTGAATTGTTCGTGTGACGATAAGTTGTCTTCCAGGAAGAGCTCTTGTCAAGGTCAGATCTGGCAAGAAAGTATCCGCAGTAATATGCCGCCCTGAACCTGTCACACGGCCACCTTGTCTCACCTCTGACTCGTTATCAATACGACCAACGTAAGGTTGAAAATTACTACAGTACGCTGAATCGAAGTCACACATAGCCCAAACTTTGGGGTCATATTTGACGGGTTAATATATAAGGGATGTACATTTCAAATCTACAACGGCCTTTGTTGTATGCGATTATCGAAGCGAATATACATCGTTTTATTAGCTTGAAACTTTTCGGGACATAGACTTGTTGAATAATTGCATGGCTATCATATTTATCTGGTGAATATTTAGAGATTAGGTAGACAGTGTTCCTGTGTTGTTGTACATAAATTCCTACACATACCTAGAAAGTAGAGCATCAAGGGCGGATCCAGGATTTTCTGGAGGGGGGGAGTGCTATGTAAAAAGGGCAGAATTCATTTGTGAAAGGGGCACAGTTCTCCAGAAAACGTATTTTTATCTAGTTTAACTTCATTTGTGAAAAAAGGCCACATTAGGGATTTAGGGGGGTGCGCACCCCCGGCACCCCCCCTGTATCCGCCCTTGAGCATGTACCTAACTATATAGCCTATGTGTACATATATTATATTATGTACCTATATTTATGTATTCTATATACATCTATATGGCAGTAATATGGTACCTTTCAATATTTGGATGAAAACTACCCCATGGCCATTAATTTACGTGAAATGATAATTTCACTCTTAGACACAAATTGATTGAAATATTCTCGAATAATCATGTACACATCTGTTAAACAATATAATTTGAGATTTCAGAAAATTTCACCTAATTCTAAAAATTAATTCAATATTTTCAACACGTATTTGGAACGTCTGGCAGGGATAGTAATTAACTGCCCCATCATGGCCTTTAAAGGGTTAAATATCTTTGAATGCTTTTGAATTTCGATTTATAATTATATGAATCAATTATATAAATGTTTAAACATATCTTATATTAATTTTAAAATGTTCGAACTAAGTGATAAGAATCGACAAGAATTAATAATAAGATTATTATAGGAAAAGTGGGAAGCGGAAAAAGGGGTTTAAATATAAAATCTATTTATACAAATTATACTATTTATATAGGAAGGTGTATACATAGGCTACGGTGGATAATTTAAAGAATACAAATTAAATGTTATTAATAAAAATATGAAGGATACATGATACAACAGTAAAAATAAAGTAATTATCTATTTTATAAAAAGCAACAATTTTAAGACCTTATTATATTATACATTTAAAAATGTTCCCCGATTCAGCTGGAGTAGGCTAACTAGATTGCTACAAATTTAATCAAAGTGCAACGCTAATGCATTAATGTTTTTCTCATAAATCTGTTGTCACAATTTATATATTTACCAATACTAATATTTACAATTGAACTAATACTATTAATTTTGTATGTATAAATAATAATTGTCCAAAATTGAAAAAATGAAGACCAATACTGATACAGATCGATATCCATATTTTCATGCATTTATCATTGCACAAGTCTATTATTTGTATACGATAGACTATATGGGTTATTTATTGACTCAAAAATCAATAGATTTTCTTACGCCGCAACATTGTTGTATCATTTATTCAAACAGTTTACTACTATAGACGAACCAGTAGTAATACGCTCAAGAAACGCAAAGAAATGTACAGTGCACAATATCGTAATACAACGCTTCATTAAATATATTTCGCAAGCGATATATAACCTGAAACTATTTCTATACATTTACTGTATATACGAATCTTCATGTGTATTAAAATGTATCGGAATTTTAATTGGCAAAAGATCAGCGGAACTACTATGCGACAAATACCAGAGTCGACCATTTAGGTTAGTAACTTGTTCAAGATGACGGGGAGAGGTAAACACCCCCATTGCAAATGGTAATGAACAACATATAATAAAAGAACAGTCTACATTTGTGAGAAATATATATTTATTAAAAAACAGCATTACCAATTATACTGCACTTATATATGACAATTGTAGTTTACAAGGAATCATTTACACAAATAAGTTCACTGAAAGATCGTTATTTTCACAGTATGAAACTTACAATTTTAATAATGAACTGAAGCCTGTAAACTCTAGCAGCTCCTGTAAAATACAGAAATCTAGAATAACTGAAGTAATGCGTAATCAATCAACTAGACTAGAATACAAACTTTAATTGAGATAAATAAAAAGAAAATATAATCAATAACAATTCAACGTCATTATTTTAAATTATCGATTATTATTATTATTGATTGACAAGCAAACTACACTTAGAAAAGCAAATATTTTAATTTAGCATTACTGTTACATAAAAATATTAGTTATTATGTACTTCATTGGCATTCTTTTCAAATATTCATAAATAAACACAAAAAGTCACCGATAAAAATCTATTAACATATTTACTATAATCAATACTAAAGTTAGAAAAATATGAGATTCTATAGATTACATTATTTTGTTCGCGTAGGGCCAATTAGCTAATTACAAAAAAGCATTTATATACATGAAGATAAACGTGAGCACTGCACAACAAAAAATATACAAGATGTGTACTGTAGGTAACTCACAAAAAAGATGTACAATAAAAGATAAGCAGCCTGGTACCAATTAAAGCCAAGTTAATATTTTCAAAACACCTCAACACCAAGTAAGTAGCAAGAACACTTCCAAAATCTGAAAAGTAAATCATATTGACGGAAGGTCTACAAAGTCGCAACAAATAAAATAGTTCTGTTTTAGAAAGTGATTATTATACAGATAAAATGTATTGACATAACGTGCAGTCTTGGCATACAACTTTTAGTGGGAACGCATATATTAATTATAATACTAATAATAATGAGAACAATATATTATTTTATCTAGTTAAATGAACCACAACTCGTGAAACATATTAAATTTCATAAAAATAACAATAATTTGTTAAATAGAAATAACCTTTCCTTTAAACCTTTAATTTTTTTGCTATTTTCCGCGTCAATTGGTTAATATTATTATCTCAATTGGATAATTCAAATCAACTTCCAAAGATTATGATGATAATTATCAGTTCTGTTATATTATATTCGAATTTGTTTATTTCAATATGAATACGTTAGTTCGGCCTATCAACGTTCTATTAATAATGTTCACTATGGCGACAGATATAATTTTAAGAAATATTTGAAGTATAACATCAAGGGAAGCTGTAAATATAATATTAGATTATTTTTAATGTGCTGAAAAATTTACTAAATCGATATTGTTGAGCAAAATTATCTTATGAATAACTTTGCAGTTTTCAAATAGTTTACTTAAAACAATTATGTACTAAATTTGGTACATTACATTACTCAGATAATAATGTTATATATTACTTCACTATTGTAACATAACATAATTATAAGAAAAATATACTATAATAGCTAGATAATTATGTTAAGTTGAATTGTAGACCGTGTTAATACTGATATATATTACAAAATATACATTTTTTAATTGTAAAAATTCTTCCAAAACTGCCGAATTATAAATAGTATAGTTTTGTACGCGAATGCACGAAATGTATCGCAATAAAGACCAACACTCAGAAAAGTAATACACTCTGAAATGTGTTCAATATCTGCCAACAACTCTGAAACGTCACCCCCCATTCCAACCAATCGATGTGCGAAGAGAAGAGAACACAGAACAGAAGAGAAGAGAACTACCCCCTAAACCGGGTGCTGAGCATGTTCCTGGCGAAGGTGTACTGCGTGGGCCGGCCCCCGCCCGACTTGGCGTACTTCCCCCACGACCCGAAGGGCACGACAATAGCCGAGGCGTTGTCCTCGCTGCCGAACTGGAGCGCCTGGTCGATGAGCATCTGGGCGGCCTCGGTGGGCGTGCGACAGCTGCCGATCAGGTCGACCAACTCCTGGTCGTTCATCACGAAGGTCACCCCGTCCGTCACCATCGCCAGAAAGGCGTCGCGACCGTGTCGAATCTGGGGTGGGGCGCGGAGAGTGTCGGGAAGATGAGAGTTGATAACAAGCTAAGTTATTGTGAGTTATGCTCAACATAAACGGTATACAGGGTTGCCACAGTCAAAAACAAAAAACAAAAAACGGACTGATCAAAAATACAACAACCTGGTATCACGGCTACACAAGAAGTCATGTATTACGTCACCAAGGCCTTCAATATACCATATTATCTATAATATACGAAAATATATTAGATTAAAAGCGCATTATGAATCAATCAGGAAGGTATGAAGAAATAAAGAACGATAGACGAAGCAGATTTTGAGCAGTAAACGAGGAAAGAGTGACCCTTCCTCCAACTACATTATAATTACAGAACCGATAAAAATAAATAGATTAGATGAGAATCTACAAAACCGGTGAATTGCGAAACTAGTCGGCTATGATAACTAGCGTCATGTTGGACTCAACATCTGCCGTTGAGGTGAAACTGTTTTTTGTGTCTGGCCTAGTGAGTGTAAAAGAGCTGGGGTTTTTAATATTTATACGCTATTTTATATTTGGGATTTATACAAATAAAAGCAATATATATCTCGTTAGAAAGTATTCTTAGGTAGGTTTCACTGTAATGTGATTAACAGATATTTAATGGAAATATATAACACTCATTTGTTAGAAAATAGTATATACTCATAATTTGGTGAATAATGATAGATGATATTTTATCAATATTGGTTAGACAAAGAACATGTCATATATGTCGTTAATTTAAAATAATAAGAATAACTCACTTGAAATAGATCAAAGGGCAAGGTAGACTGTAGGAACTTGAAAATTGGTAAATTAAAATCTAACAATAATTCATCTCAATTTGGTGCACCTGAGCAAAGAAAATGTTACAACACAAGCGCCGAAAAAGTGTACGACGGATATACAATAGCTTATAATCAAATAATAATTAAGTGAATTTGATTTTTTCCCGCAACAATGACCTAAACACACTTTCAGTGCATAGTGTATAAAAAAACACAGCAGTTACATCGTGACACTAAATTTACACCAACATTTCAGAGTTGAGCTATGTGTACTTGCCAAAGACCCAACTGTTTCTGTTGTTGATGAGTTTCAAATAAAAACTAAACCGTTCAGATTTTGACTCGATGTGAATCGGACTTTACACTATTGTTACCATTCTGATTTTCTACATCAATATGAAGGAGGTAGATAACATAGATCAAAACATTACCGTGACTTTCTGTAGATGCGGCGTGGCTACAACTCCATAGGCCTTCAGCTCTGCATCTCCCATACTCCTCGTCATACCCAAACGGCCGTTGACCATGTTGACGCCCAGACTGTTGCTACTGACAACACCGCCCCTCTTGCGAATCCTCTCCTGCTCACAAATGAGACTGGGGTCGTGGTCCACAGTGAGGGAGGTCGACTGCCCCGAGCGACAGAGAACCGCCCGACTGTCGCCCACGTGACACACCACCAGCTCAATACTGTTGCGTAGCAACGCCACTGTCACAGTGGTCCCGGCATTCTGCACAGTGGCTTGGTGATAGGAATAGCAAAGCTAGCTTGTTTACTAAAGTAGTATTATTAGTATTTAGAAATGCATTTTAAGAAAACAAGGTATAAAAGAAAAACTACATTTTTAATGAATTAAAGAAATAACTATGAACGTTTTTAACCAGGGTATCTTCAAAAAAACAAGTAGTAAACAAAGAAAGTGCATGTGAATGAGAATCAAATATTATCAGCATAGTCGATAAAAATAGCGTTGAAACATTATACTTCTAGCGTTCAAACTGTTTTTGTTTAATGTCTTAAACATAGAAATGGATTGTATATACCTGTTTATCACTTTCTATGGTTTAAAATTAACAGGTGTAATTCCAAAATGGTAAAATATTAGGTCGGTCAAGTCAGCCTCAAAGTAATTTTTTTTGAAAAATTCCATCATTGCAAGGTAATCCAAAATAGAATTTTCTATGGAGAATTAGATTCTCGGATCCGTTTTGAAATTGACAATTTGTTTACCGCGACGAATTTAGTTTATCATCACAAAATAATTTACATCAGTTGGCGTCATATAAAAAACTGAACACAATAAATTTAAATACTATACTATAAGTGTATACATCTGAATTAACAGATGTGGAGCGTCAAATAGAATGTTGGATTTTAAAAAGTAAGACAGGTGGGCGAAGTTATGTGGATTTGTATAAATTACCGAAAACCCAAGTATTAGCAGGAAAATTTCGAGCACTAAATGTGCACAGCCTCCAATAGTTATTCCGCATCTAAATCTATTTAAACTTGCCGTATATAACTGTCGTTTGTTCAATTTTATTATGACATAATTTACTGTAAATAGTATTTATCATTACCACCGTAAAATGTATTAAATTGCAATATTAAATACATAACATCAAAATGGTTAAACAATAAAATGACATCAAATTATTTAAGGAAAGTGAATAAATTAATTACTAATACCTTCAAATGAAAGTAATTATTAACAAATATACAACAAAAACAATTAAGGAAAATTTCTTACGATGGCAATAATAGTAGATATGACGAGCCATCAAATTATTCAGTTCAATGAATGTCTTCCTTAGAACTGATTCAAGATCAGTAATGCCTTGTCTAAACCAAAACGTAACTACATCCTTCAAAAATTCTTGCGCAAAATCAGCAGCCATTGGACTTCCATGGCCATCAAGAATTCCCAATAGAAGAAGATTTTTATTCAACTCAATCAACAACAATCGATCTTCATTGTCCGGACGACGACCCTTGACCGTGCTGGTTCCGACATGTTCTAGATTAATTCGTGGGATCAGTGTTCCTTTCCTGACGCTCTGCTCTATGTTGAGCGCTAAGTCGAGCTTGTTGTCCCAGGTACCTAGAGTATCAAAATTGATTCCTGCTTGATAAGTTCCAGTATTTTCAGGATCAGAAAGAAAATGCTTTCGGCACACTGCCGACGTAGTAAGTTTACTAATGGACTTTTTCCACGAATATGCATATGATTCGGCTGCAAGTAAACAAGGCCGCCAATATCGGAACATTCTGAAAAGTACAAACATAAATATTTATCCAATGTATATGATTCAGTAACTACTAAACAAGTCAGCCAATATCGCAACACTATTAAGAGTGCAAATACAAGATTTAATGAATTTCAATTCTAAAAATACACAAATGTTATATGGTATTATATATTATTGGTATATTCATAGAAATAGTAAATAGTGTTTAAGCTAATACATAAATGTTGGTAGAAGACAACAGACTTTTTACTAAAATAATAACAAAATCATGTATCTAACATAATATAAGGTTTTTAAAAATGTGAGTTTTGAAAAATATTATCTTTATTTGAAAGCATTAAAAAATACCATAAAGCAATAATTTTATCCATCAAAGAAACATAGTGAGACATTTAAACCAAGCTAAAATAATAGTTTTAAAGTTTGTAATTTAGTTAAAGCCGCTAGCTACATAATAATGTAATACAAACCTAATATTTCTGTTATGTGTTCACCTTGTTTATGATAATTTATGATGACAATGATATCAGGTTTTAGTTTTGATTGTGGTATCTAGCATTTAATCAGAGGGGAGGTCAAATTTAAACCACACCCCTTTGCTTGTTGATTTAAGTGGTGTGGAGTTTGAGACTTTAAATAATTGACCAAATAAAGCTCATGCCAGTTTTTCATGCTGTTTAAAATAAAGTGGGTAAACTGAATTAATTTTGTAAATAATGTTTGTGGTTTGTTAATGTTTGTTTCTTAAATATATATAAAAATAGATTCTAAATTTTGATTCTACAGAATATTAACAAAGTTCTTTGTGTGATTTCACAATAAAAATATATTACACACAAATTGCCAATGATTTAATTGAATGCTGATTATTATGTCAACAATTTCTAATGTAAATAGTTCAAATGAATAACCTTTAAAATCGTTTATAACAGTATTGTAACGTTTATGTTGTTTACAAGATGAATCAGATATTTTATTTATAAAAGGAAGTAATGTTTTTCAATGTATCTGTTCACGTTGCAATCAATATTAGGTTGCTGATTTAGGTGAAAATTTGCATTCCATCACATTAATGAGGCAAAAGAAGAATAGGTCAGTAGAGGATTTACTGCAAATAATTATCATAAGTGATACTTAATCATTAATATAAGTGTAGGGCCTAGCATAATCTATATAATATTGTAGTGAGATCACTAATGACTAGTAAACCTAGAAAGCTCAGGCTCTAATTTATAGTTTTATAACAAAAATGAAAATGTCATATTCACCATTTTGCTGAAAACCACTGTCATACCATATTGCATTGCATTATCTATTTGATTTCATACTGCTATAATAAATAATGTATGGTTATGATAGCAGATTTAATATTATACCAGTTTTGAAAAATGATATCCAGTTTTGTTGTTTTCTAAATCAGATGTATTTATTATTATTTTATAATTATTTATCTACTGCAAGTAACAGTCTATATATTAGAGTATGTTTTATTCATTTTAGCAGTACTTGTTATAGTGGGTATTATACATGAGTATATGAAGCAACATGTCCATATCACCAATCTAAAATGAAAGGGCACTCAAAATAGGTGTTAGGATGGTTGAATTGGATTTGTCAGTTTTCAAATCTAGAATTGATACAGAAAAGTACTTTAGACTATAGTAAGTTCTGTAGCTTTTTGATTTAATCAATACATTAAAATATAATACTAATTTTGTTTTTAAATAGGAATTTCATTAAGCTTGTATGGATGAAACATCAAGCAGCCGGGTCAATGTTAAGGAATTGGTTTTTCATATTGTAAAACCACTGATATGTCCACTATTTATGATAAAAAGCAGAGGCTTCTGATGAAAGTTACCTCTCCTGACTTTAGAGGAAACAATTTAAGAGTTCTCCATTTTTAAACAGCTGATATCTTCACCATTGCAGTCCTTAATAAAATATATGTTTTCCAAATGCTGGAAACATACATGTAAATTTTACAATATGCAATATATCAGTGTGAAACACAGTGTGTCATTCACAAAACTTTTAAAGATTTTATTTTATAATTGACTATTGTTAAAAATTCACAATATTTAGCTTAGAAACATTGTTTATTTTAGAAACATAGTTTTTTTTCTATCCAAAATTACATTAATCAGTAGTCCATGTAAGAAATACTACTCCATGTGAGAAAGACTTACCTACTCTAATTATTTGTAAATGAAACTGTTTTACTATATCATGGATATACAACTATTTTAATAAAATGATAACTTGTAACAAGGTCAAAATTTTTTTATTTTGAAGATTTTTAAAGAACCTGCACTGTTAATTACCATTGATTTTAAATTTAAAAGTAAAAAACAAAATATAAGAAAATTCATTAATTAAACATTTTCTGGGGTTACAATTGGCCTTGCTTTTTCCATAAAATACAAGGGCTCTTAATGGTTTGTACAAATGAGGTATTTCTTATAATGTTATTTCCTATATCTAATTTTTTATTTCAAACAGGTGGCCACTATACACGTCATAGTAACATACAAATAAAAACTGTCAATACATGTATTAATACTTTTATATTATTGGTATTGATGAGAAAGAATACAAGTCAGAATACAAAAGTACTGACTAATTATGAGTATTAATGATGACATAAAGTATGGGTATGATTCAAATAAAAGCTATGGGATCAAATGGGTTTATCTAGCATTTTCTTTAAATGGCATATGTTATGAAAATTGATAATTTAATTGGCAATATATTATTTGTTTTGTTTTATTATTTTTTATATATAGGCATTATCAGATTTACTAGTATTTTTTTAAAAATATTAAACATTCAAAATCATGTGCTTATGCACTTATAAAATCTGTATAATATACTTTTTGCATGGCCCTGACAAAAATCTTATTTAAACAGATATAGTGATAGCCTATGTATAACATACTCTGTTATAACATACTTTTGTATATAATATACTACTTTCTAGTCCCCTTATAGATAATTTCCCATAGTTATAAAATACATACATAGTAAGTTTTATGCATTTAATATATGTAAGTTTACTGTGAAAACTAACATTATATTGACATTATATTATTATACATATATACATATGTACTCCATTTCCATATTAATGACTACTCCTAGTAATATATATATATATGGAGTAGGCCTATTTACTGCTAACATCATAGGTATATTATTTATATGGGATACCCTGGATATAACATACCATGGATATAAAGTACTTTTTTGATGGTCCCATGGCCTTGTCTTGTGGTACATTATCAGGATCTTACTATATATATATATTTCTATCAATATTAATTTATTTGTTTTTTAATTTTATGTATACATTAAATTATGCTGCAGTTATTGGTTATATAGTTAAAAAACTGTCCCAATTGGCAATTCAACAAAAAGTGATGCATATGCCAATTATATATAATTGGCACATGAGAAAAAACCTATAATAGTATATACCAATTCCAAAAAACTGATATACCTATCAGCTATGCCAAATACCTAAGATAAAACATGATGCTGGTTCCAATTAATCTGATGCCAATAAATATATTTTCTAAATTTATTTTACATATTAGTTGTTATAGTACTTCCAGCAGCCATCAGAATAGCTACAATTATAAAATTCTGCCTATTCTGGATATTTATTTGCTCATAAAATAATCAGTAACATGAAGCACTCATAAATTTATTAGTGGATAAAAATGTATTTGCAAATAAGTTTATCCGCAGATAAAAATATTAGTCCTAATATTTCAGGATTTCCTATATGGAATTCCCCGGT
>JAUZND010002123.1:2585-13058 GCA_034780555.1 Coelogynopora nodosa
TTTTCATTTAACTATATAATGGTATACCCCCCCCCCCCCTGGATTTTCATACTTGCCGATGATATTAGGACCTAAAACTTGCAACATTAATAGAAAAAATAAGTTTATAGTAAATTATACACTTTTAACTTGAATAATAATATTATTTATTAAAATAACAAGCAATTTAAAATAATACTCAAATAGCATTTATACTACTTATCTTATTTAGATAAGTAGTATAATTATAAATATATTAACAAATATAGATCTTGTTATCTGGAATCAGATGCAAAAAGAATCAAGTCAATTGGTTGCATTTTGATCAAAAGTTATAGCATATATTTGTCAATATATACCATTTATGGTTATTTCCTATCGTTTTCCTAACTGGCGTTTATGACGTAAGTTAAAATAACTCGACAAGTCTTTAGAAGGTATCTGTATACCAAATTTAATCTTAATCAGATGATAGGTAGTTTGTTTTTCCATGAAATATACCACTTACCAAACCCTACAAAATATGTCCACGTACGAAGACCGGATAAGGGATAAATTGATATATAGTTATAAAATGATTAATTAAATATGTTAATCTAGAATATAATGAATGATACGAATATATATAATTATATGAATTACAGTATAGTTAATTAATTAATCCATTTAAAATGTAATCAACAGTATAAAAAAATAACAATACTTGGTTCGATAAAAAACTTTTGGAAGAAATAAAACTAAACCTTTTATAGAAAAAAAACAATTAAAATCAAGCTATTAACCAAGCTAAAATCACCTATGAATAGGCGACATAGAGCCACGAATCTCTATGGAACCGGACATCCGTTTCCTTGAATCACGAACTCTCGGGGTCCAGACAGCATCTGTTTGTTCAGATGGCGGTGGATAGCGGAGTTTCACCTCAACATGGTCTTCCCTTTCAAGTGATGTGGTCGATTCAAGCGATTTCTAAAGAGTTATATCGACAAGGACAACTCGATTAAAAAATTGTGAACTAAAATATCGAAAATATTGTAATTGAAATAAATTGTTATTTATGCTCTTGTAAGGCGATGAATGTAAATAACAAGGCGATTTTATTTAGTAAAATTGAAGTATATAAATAGGGCATAAACATTTGTCATAAGAGACTTCATTAAAATTCGTTTTACTAATTTCTTGTAAAAGATAGAAATACAAGGTAACAGTCGATCATGCACGTTAAATGCTGATAGTCATTAAAACAAACCAAATATTGCGTATTTGTTGACGTCTATAAAATCACTCACCATAAATGTATATCATATAGACGGTTTGGAAAAATGAATTATGAATGTTTAAGAAATCCATTAAAAAAACCATGACGCAATAATAAAGTTGTAGTTCAAAAAAATTTATGAAATTTCGTTTGCTCGAATAATTACTTTAATTTCCATTATATTTATTGGAGATGATTTTAATTTAGACTAGATTATTGACTTCAATATATAATGTTGATGCATGTAATAGTTAATATCAATAGAATATAATATTATACAATCAGTGAAAATGCACTAATAATTTCTTACACACATTATTAGAAATATAACTAGGATGCCCAGGACAGCCTCTAAAACTAGGACTCTCTTGGGTGAAATCAGGACAATTAGAAACCCTATGTAAGCAATCAATATTTTTAATAGCATATTAAAAATAATTTATATATATATTTAAAATGTTGCACTAAATCTCACTGGATCTTTTTTCAGCCATTCTTGCATCTGATCATGCCATTTTGGATAGACTCGATTGATATAATCTTCATATTGTTTCTGCAAAAAAATAGTTCATATTCGTATGTTTTATTTAATATACAGAGAAGCTTAGATAAGATAAACATACATATGGTATTACTCGTTCAAAACTGAAATTGATTATCTAGAATATATTTACGTTTTTAAGTGAAAAATATTTAATACAATATTACCAGTTTAATACATTTCAGTATAAGTCACAATAAACAGATCTTTACGAAAAGTAAATCTAGACACATAACCTACCTTCATTTCTCGCAGTCGATGGGTCCTTGATGAAAGTCCATTGAGGTGCTGTTCCACACGCTCAATATCCTGGATAAGCTGACTGTTTCGTTCACTACTTCGCTTCTCACTTTCACAGATCGTCTTCCATTGAGATTTAAGAACAGATATCTGTGTACGATCACTGGAAACAGATACAAAGCAGTCAGTATGGAATATTGTTGCAAGTAAAGCGGGCTCAAGATTGTGTGTGTTTTCATTCAATTTTTTATTTCATTTGAAAATAATCAATGTTAATTTATTAGTTATTTCATTTTTTAAAATTATTATTTTTCTAAATCATATTTATGAGATAATCATGTATTGGAAATAATATTATATATTTCAAGGTTATTTTTTAATATGAATATTATACTTATTCTACAATTTAAATTATATATAATAATAAAATTCACATCAATAAAGTATAATCCATTCAATATGGGAGAAATCATTACAATAATCTGTACTCACATATTAATGACTTAAATAGAACTGTAGCAAACAAATTAACATTTTATTTTCAAACTAAATATCTATTTATATGACTGAAATATAAATATCCCAAATATTAAGCATAAATTCTGCAAAAACAATTAGCATATATACATACATTTAACCAATTAAAAAATAGTCATGATTTTAATGAAGATTTCAAAAAGATTTCATACATTAAATATCATAAACAATTTATAATATAATTTTTTCCCACACACTTTGCTAGTGTTTTCTTTGAGCTTAAATGATTTCGAAGGTCGATTTCCAGTTTTGTGCGATTTTCTTCACTGAAAGAAATTTAAAAAATAATTTATGACACCAATTAAAATTAAACATAGTATATCATTTAAATGCTATATTTTGAACATTTCATACAAATAAATGGCAGTATCTCTATCAACCAAGTCTGTTCATTGATGACTGTTGGCATAATTATTATAAGTTTATATCTGTATGCTACTCATGTTATGTAATTTATAATAAATTTATAAAAGGTAATAAAATTAATAATATTGGGAATTAAATTTCAGGTGTTACTGTTGTTTTTCAATCATTAAAAAAATTAATAATAATAAATTAATATTTTAAAACACAAAAAAATAATTATTAACCTTTATTAATATTGGTGAATAGTTATATGCTACTGTTATCTAAAAAATGTATATCTTCTGAATTATAAATTTTATATATTAATTAACATTATTATATAAATAATAGATAGTATTTTTATTTAAATATATTTATATTTAAGCTAAACCACATACATATTTAGCTAAAAATGAAATATACCTTATAATGTTATATTTTAAATAGCTTCTTTTACAAAGGATATTTCTCTAATATTACATACTGAAAAGGTTGATTTATTATTATATATAATACATAATTAGGCATTTTAAATAATATAAGTTACAAATATTTATTATAGATTTATAACTTAGAAATATTAACTTATCATTTAAGTCTTAAATAAGTATTATAATTTAAAAGTTTGTTAAAAGTTAGTTATATAATGATTTAAAAAAAAGGTATGGTTAGTTATTATATATCAATATTAAATTCTGTTAATAATAAGTTAAATAAAATAATATTTATAACAAAACAGTCAAATTAAACCTTTTTAAACTATACAGATTAGTATATATATAATAGGTTAAAGATAAGTATTATATATAATTTAATAACTGTCTCAATTGTAAATAAAACCTGATGCAAATAAATAAAATCTTATGCTGATACTAAATACCTGCAGAACAAAATATGACTGAAATTCATTTTGAATAACTTTGGGCTGATATTGATACCAAGTGTAAATGGTCTAAAGCTGATGATATGAATTTTTTAATTTAATTTTTTTTTAATTATTTATTATTTAAATAAGAATTCATTTTTATAATTGTTATCAGCACTAACATTAATGGAGCTACTATTAATGTATTACTACCAGGTTTTAACGGTTATTTATAACTAAATTTCCTCATATTGACATACTAATCTTAATAATTAAGAAAAACCTTATTTTAACCTATATAATTAAAATAAAATCATAAAACATTAAAAAGTAATATTAATAAATTACAGATTCTCTATACTATTATTCTAATATATATTAATTTAATAATAATATTGAAAGGATTTTTTAAAATATATTTATAAAGTCAAACTTACCATAACTAAGACTTTTCGGTACTATTGCAGATATATACATGTCTATTTTTTTAGAATTATAATTTAATAAAAATATTTAACTTCTTAAAAAAACTGCTTGACTTTATTTTATTGTTAAAAATATTGATATACAGTCAAACAATTTTCTTCCCTAAAACAAATATCATAAACATTTATATAAAAATAGTTATTAAGTTATATGTTATTATTTATATAGTCTATAGACCATATGCAATATAACAATTTGATGTAATTTAAAAGCTTTGTTAATTAAAATACTATATTGCACAGGCTATTAAATAATAGTTCATTTCATGAAATTTAGAAGCTTTTTATATATTGCATGTGGCTGTATATGTAAATTTAAATATGTAATTTATAAGCTCTATTAATTAAAATGCTATGTTGCACATTATTTATATATATAATAATGTTATAATATAAAATAATTATTTATTTAATAAAATAATAAATTATTATTAATTATATGTTATTAATATAACTATATTATAAGCATATAATAATGTTTTATTATATAGTAAAACATGCTCATATAAAAGCTTATAAGGTATAACAATTGTTTTTTAGGGCAAAATTATGAAATAAAATATTTTTGTTTAACTGCATTAACATTTTGAATATAAAATAAAGCTAAGTATTTTTTGAGTAGGTAAATACTTTAATAAAAATATGATTCTAGTAAAAAATGGACACATGATGAAATTGTTGATTTGCATCAAATTTTTTTTTGGGAAGCAATACTCTCAAGATATTTGGTGTACAAAAGCAAAATTCAGGCGTGATTGGCATGCAGGAGCCTTAAAAAAGGTGTGATAGGCGTGATGATAGGTGTGTTATGTGTTACATCATTATTAAATATTTAACATTATATCCAAAATTAATAGTAGGTGTGCATGAGGCATGAAAAATCAGCATTTTTTAAAATATAAGGTGTGCATGAGGCATGAAAAATTGATATAATATTTTAGTGCCAATATTCCCAAAAAAAATTTTGATGTGCATTTGCAAGGCCAAGATAAGAGTACCAATTTTTATAGATCTTTTAATCTCAATGACAATAATGTCAAAAACAAAAAGTCAGTATGTAATTCAAATAAATTCAGATTAGAGGAGGCTTGCCTTGCTTAAATCATATTGATATATGATAAAATACCTATGTCAGTGTCAATGACATTGTCACTGTGATGTGTCTATTAAATAATTTGTAAGACTATAAGATTAAGAATAGAAAATTTGAAAAATTCAAAACTACTTTGCTTTCACCTTAAACTGCCTTTATTAATTTGTACTAAAGCAAACCACAAGACTGTTTTTACCTATCGAACTCACTGACAGTTATAGTTATTCTATAAAAAGTCATTTATTTCAATGACAATGTCAATAAGGAAATACCATCTGTTCTTATATAATATTATATGCAAGTATGGGCTTGTTAAAAAATACTAATAAATTAATTTCGTTTTACCTAGTATGTATAACTTCTTGTAGATGTGAAACCTTCTCGTAAAACTGTACACTAGCCATTAATTTAAATAAGATAAAATAAGTTGAGTGTTTCTAAGGTAAATAAGTATTTAAAATTAAGTCACATTTTAATTTAATATTAAGTTAAACAGAAATAATATAGGATTTTGTTAATTTTAATAAAACGGGAAATATTTAGGGTGGTTTTTCTTTACACCAATTTCTAATAATTTAATAATACATAGTAAGCAATTTCAGATTTTACATATATTTTAAAATTGAACGTGTACTTTATACACCATTAATTTTATTGAAAAATCTAGTTATCATTTAAAATCCATATTATTTTATTTTTATAGTCAATCATTAAATTCATGGCATACCCATAGACTTATATATTACTACATCTAATACATAATATATAATGTACTATATAAGTCTACGGGTAAAGCAAACTGAATGTGATAATGGCATCTTTATATTAAAAACTAATACATTTGTTAATTATTTATTGATTAATATATGTACACATAATTCTTTTAGTGACCCAATTAATGATTGTACAACTTGTACATCTTTTTAATGTATACAAATAAATCAAAATATAATTTAACAATATTTGTATTATTTAATAACTTTGAATAACGTGTTGTTAAAAAACAATCAATTTTATACAGAACGATATCTCATTCAATTGTGCGGCGTAATAAATATATAATAATAAATTATAAATAAGCAGCAGTTTTTTAACATAATTTTCAAACAATAACTAAATTGGGAGAAAATAATTGAACACTTTTATTACTAAAACAATTAAAACTTATCGCTGAGCAAATATATTTCAATGATTAATTCCTATATTATTTTCAAGTACAACCTATCACAGAAATATAACATCTGAGATTAATTATTGTCTATATAATATGTTGAAATTATGTAAATTAGAGATGTGGGATATTCCTGATAAAATATGACTATATTAATTTCTCTCTTTTGTAGTAGCGCACGATTAAAATATATATTAAATTATAACAAATTTAATGAATTAGTGTATAATTTAATGAAACTTATTAAATGTCATCATAATAATATAAATAATAGACCATCTACAAATAAATATCTGTATATTAATGATAGCTTTATAGTTTATAGTCACGCTAGCATGCTCAACATCCAGCATCTCAAATAAAAACCAATTGGCTCTTGGTAGATGTTATATATTTGAATTTGATTTTGTAGAGGGTCATTTGCCCGTTATTCTATTTAATTTAAACACGTACCAGCACAATGCAATTTTGCTTTTCTTTATAATTTAATATACAATATAAACATTCAACTAATTTAACATATAAGAAAATTATGTATTTCGACCATTGAATTGAATCTCTGGAATAAAAAAAAGAAGTAAATATATTATAAATAAAAGATGTTCAGAAACAAAGCGTGGTATAAGCACTCTATATGAATAAAACTGAATAAAAATTAACAAAATCTAAAGACTCAATAAAAATCAGGCACGTTGGAACATTTAAATTTCTGAGTGGCAATTTCCAAAAAGGGCATTATATATATATTTTAATAAAGGGCATTTACACTTTTGAGAGCGTTTTTGGAGATTATTATTATCTTTATTGTTTTACAGTAAAAGGGCCGGAGGGGTGATTGCCCACCCAGCCCACTCCGTTCCGACGTGCCTGTTAATTGAAATTCAAAAAGCCATGGTTAATGTTTTTTAATAATACTGTATTTTATTATTTTATTTTATCGTTCTACATGTTAGGATTAAAACTTTTGAAACATAAAACATGACTATTATAGGCAATACAAAACTGCCAAATTGAGAGGTAATGCAAAGAACATTAATATATTTGAAAGGATTAAAAAAATTAACTCAAATTACAATTGAACAAAAGTATAGCCCATAAAAAGTAGAAATTACATGTTTTAGTTACTTTTTATAATTAAAAAAAGTCTCAACTTGATTTGTTATATTATCATTCTCAAAAATAATAAGTAAAAACAAATCATTTCTAACTTAATGAAGGCAAAACCATAGAGCAGAGCAATATAGGTAAAAACTATATGATAAACCTTATACAATTTTTGTCCATTAATTCAGCCATAAACTATACGATTATGTTACTCTATTATTTTGTACTGTATGTAAAATGTGCGCAACTTATATAATTATATCTACCAATATAGAGGGAACCTGCACTATCAAGAACTATGATTATTAATTGTAAAATATTTTACTATGAAGTAACATTATAATTGCTATAATCAATTACAAATTTATTATGTATAGATAATTAACTCACAAATAAAACTTTCACATTTAGAAGAATATGAACACGTAAAGGTTTGTCAGAAATGTATTTTCTGATGAAAAAATTATGAACATTTTTGATGTAAACAATTAAAATGAAATTAATATAATATACAATTTGAGAAAAACAACTTACACTATTTATACTTCATATCTATAGTTATAAGACAAATATTTCATATTATTAAAATAAATATATTATACCTATGAGTTATACAAGTAGTCAAGTAAAATTTTTAATACGTTTGAGCTATAGATTTCATCCGATTATGGTGACATGCTTAGTAGCATGGTAACGTGTTGTTTTATCTTTAAAAAAAATTTTAATTAATTTTTGTGTAATCCACCTTCAGAATTTTCAACATGAAAAGCCTGTACCACCCACTACGATAATTTTCTGACTAATAAAAATAACATAAAAGATGTAAGTTATTATTTAAAACTTTTTCTGTTTCGAAGAAATTAAATTGTTTCATGAAGTTAAAGTTAAATTTTTTCAGTAGGCATATTACATATAATAAAAAATTAATGAAAAGCTTTGAGTAAATTAATATTTTAAGAATTTCGTATTTTTTAATGATAATAAGATATACTTAAAATATTACTAGTGAAAATGGTAAAAATGTTTAATCAAAAACATTTAATCATCTTACAGGGTGGCTTAAGTTCAACTACCTTAGAAACATTGAAAAATCATATGACAAGTTGTATTCCATATTGAAATTTTACAAAAACTTTGTAAATGATCTAATTAAAAAAGAATGGTAAAATTCTGCTAATTCAGAATGCACAAAACAGGTAAGAATGTAGGAAGATCACTTCAAAATTTGTCCATTATTTTTTACCCTGAAAGGACATCCAAAGTATAATCCAAGTAATATACGTTGTGTAAGATAGTTTAATAAAAATTAAGCAATAATAAATAATACTACATAAAACAAATTATAACTCTTCCTGTAAAATATCGAGTGAATAATAATTATATTAAAAAATGGTTTTAAAGCGTATTGTACATTTAAACATTTCAATTGAAAGTGATTATAAAATTATAAAATTAATTATATAATTTCAGTCGATACATTTCAGTTAAATTTTTTAATAAGTGGAATGTTTTTTGCATACCATTTTATATGGTAAACATACTTCTTCATTTAATTGTAAGGCTTTTCTTTCTAAATTTTCGCTTTTAATGCCAAATTCTGTGTTTAAAATAGTGATGAAAATGGTTTTCACATAGCCTAATACCGTAAAATCTACAGATTTGATGACTAAACAATCACATTAGGTCGGTGAGTGTCGAACACAGTTTCATATTCGTTCAGCTTCCCTGTCATACGATTACTTAGACGGTTGCCTTGTTTGAATTCGTAAATAGATATTTTATACAAAATTACTTGGAAGCGTTGTTTACTTCCGTGTTTTATGTACATATAATTATTATCTAATTGAGTGTTTTAAATATAATCTAGTAATTTAAATAATATATAAAGTTATATTGTAACTGGATAACCAAATTCGAAAACATTTTAAATGAAAGCACCCATTTTGAGTTCATTTTTAGTTTTAAAATATTTAGTTACGTGATTTTATTTATTGATTAAAAATTAAAATAAATCGAAACCCGATTAAATTGTGTTGTTAGCATAGAGACCGGATCAATGAATGAATCAATCATTTGAAATATTTTTACTCGATTTTTAATATGGGGTTTCTTTCAGTTAATTTAATTGATCCGAAAAACACATATTTTAGAGTCAAATATAATAATTATTGTACAGAATTTATATAAAATATTTAGTAAAACTGAACCTAAATAATTTTTTTATCTAATTACAAATAATATAGAGTTAAACATTCCCTTCCATAATCTTATGATTTAATTAGGATATTTTTTATTTAATTTTTTTTAATGGTTATATATAAAAAAATTGCTATAATAATTTAAGATTTAGTAACTTTTGATTGATTTTTTATATATATTATATTTTACTCAAGGAGTACCCTCCCTGTACTTAAATTAACTGAATTAATTTATAAGGATTGTAACTAGATTTTTACTTTTTGGGAGGTAGGGTAAACTTATGAGGATCTCCAATTACATATTGGAGTCCTCAAGATCTTAGAGGGGAGCTGTTGCCTATATAGTATCTGCCACCCTCGTTAGTTTTATTCTTTTATCTAATAATCTTTAGATGGATATTAGATATCTATAAAAACGGAAATAATTAACTATTTCAAAGTCAGATATAATGATTTAGTGAGCAATTGAAGTTTCAATCTCAATTAAATGTCAATTATATATAATGAATAAATAGTAGGGAAGGAGAACCTTGAGCTCACCCCCACCCGAAACCGAAACCGAAACTAAATCTAAAAATAGAAATGAGTCATCCACCCCGAAACCGAAACCGAAACTAAATCGAAATGAGTCACTCCCTCCGAAACCGAAACCGAAAC